>VDFB02389148.1:0-47869 GCA_007258455.2 Sequoia sempervirens
TTTTCAATGGTAGGCCAATAGTACCTAAGTCTCATTACTTTCTTGGCTAGAGTAGGACCACTCGAATGAGACCTGCATATACCGTCATGAACTTCACGCAAGGTTGTACGTGCTTCGTTGGTGTCGAGACATCTAAGGAGGGTGTCATCAAAGCTACAACGGTAAAGGAGGGTGTCATCAAAGCTACAACGGTAAAGGGTGTCACTAACGATGGCATACCTTGTGGATTTTTGGATGAAGGACTTCCTTTGGTTATTGGTCAAGTTTGATGGAAGGGTTTGAGACTTAAGGTAGTCATAGATATCCTGGTACTAGGGAGAGTTGGGACTGACAAGTTCATAGACCATTTTTGACTCTGGAATGTCATAGGCAGGGACCAGCAATTGCTCTATTATGAATTCCAGCTAAGGCAGATTGCTTGGAATGTCAAGGAGAGATCCTATTGTAGCCATGGCATCCACAACTTTGTTCTATGTTCTTGGAACTTGTTCAAAGGTTACCATATGAAAGTACATTTGGAAACTATCAACCATCCATTTGTAGGGCATCAACTTCTCATCTTTTGTGTCATAGTCATTATTAACCTGGTTGATGATGAGCTAAGAATCCCCATAGACATGTTGTACTCTGATTTTCCTTTTTATTGTCATTCTTAGTCCTGTAACTAGTGCCTTGTATTCTGCCACATTGTTTGTGCATGGGAAGTAAATGTAGAAAGACTTAGGAATGGAGTATCCTTGAGGGGTGATGAATAAGATTCCTGCCCCTGAGCCATGATTTGTGTGTGATCTGTCAAAGTAGAGTCGCCAAGGTGCCCAAGGCTCCGTATGGAATATCGACTCATCCAAAAAATCTGCCACTAATGGGTGGTCTTTTTGCAAAGGTGTGTCCGCCAATTGGTCAGCTATGACTTGTCCTTTTATTTCCTTTCTTTCCACATACTGAATGTCATATTCGCTCATAATCATAACCCATTTTTCTAGCCGTCATGTTAATGCTGCCCGACTTAGCAAATATTTCAGTGGGTCAATCTTTGCTACTAATTGTGTCTAATGGCTTAGCATATAATGTCTAAGCTTTTGTGCTACAAAGACCATGACTAGATAAGCTTGTTCTATTGGTGTGTAGTTTAGTTCATACCCGACCAATTTTCGACTGATGTAATATATAGCTCTTTCTTTTTCTTCTTGGTCATTCTGTGCTAGTAATTCTGCCAATGTTGAACTAGTTGTCGAGATGTATAGGATCAATGGCTTTCCATGAATGGGAGGCATGAGGGCTGGCATTGACAGTAGGTAATCTTTGATTTTCTGAAAGGTTTCTTGACATTTATCTATCCACACAAAGGGGATACCCTTGCACAACAGAGATTGGAATGGGTGACACTTGTCTGCCAATTGGGCTATGAAGCACCTGATAGATTGTACCCTTCCTTGCAGTGTTCTGAGTTCACTGATTCCTATGGGTAGAGGCATCTCTATGATGGCTTTGACTTTCACTAGATCAACCTCAATGCCTTTTCTAGAAACTATGTATCCCAAGATTTTTCCCAATGTGACATCGAAGACACATTTCTTAGGATTTAGCCGGACTTTGTATTCTTCTAGTCTCTTGAAAATTGTGTCTAAAACCCTAAGATGATCTTTCCTAGTTACTGATTTGGCCAATAGGTCATCTACATAATCTTCCATTATGTTATGCATCATGTCATGGAAGATTGTGGTCATGGCCCTTTGGTATGTGGCACCTGCATTTTTTAGACCGAGTGGCATGACATTCCAACAATATGTAACCCATGGGCAAGTAAATGCTATTTTGTGTTGGTCTTTGGGGGGAATGTGAATTTGATTATAGCCAAAGAAACAATCCATGAGGGACATCATCTCATATCCTACTGTGAGGTCAACTATAATATCAATATTCGATAAAGGAAAGTTATCCTTTGGGCATGCCTTATTTAGATCTCTAAAATCCGTACAAATGCAGATCAACCCATTTGGCTTTGTTACTGGCACCAAGTTAGATATCCATTCAGCATAGTCAATCGACCATATGAATCCGGCATCCTAGAAGCTTACGTTAACAATATGACTAATAAAAGCTGACGAGGGTGCATTTTGTGTAACTACGCTTGGTGGTTTGGCATTAGGCAATGAGTGGCCGGATGGTGCAGAACTAGCTTTGGGTCTAATCGGCATGTGGAAGCATGGGACCATGCGAAGTTGATTTTATGCTCTACAAAGGAATTTAAAGAAATTTGGCCTGATCCATATTGGGATCTTCACAGGTTGCTATGTTGTCTTCTATTGTCTTCGATAAGCATAGCTGATTTTTCATGTTGCACGGGGAAGAAGTCCAGTCCTCCATCTTTGGGCACCTTATAGAGAGGTTTTCACCTGAGATACATCATTTGTTTTACTATTTTATCATCAAAGAGTTGCCTTTCGGTTTTCACCTAGAGGCGTTTCATTTTTTTTTATTTTTTATTTTACTTTTGTGACTAGGATGCGGCAGTCTACCAAAGTATGTTGTGCAATCTAAGTCAATGGTGAATCCTTCCTTGTGATCACCATTGGGTATGCCCTCATGTAATCCATAAACTCTTCAATTGCATCATCATTAAAATGTGTCGAGTTGGTGGAGCCTTGTTGGTCCCAATCATTAGGCTGAGGATAAAACTAAGAAATGCCATCGTCAATGTTGGTCAATTGAGGTGAGGATGCATAAAGCATACAGATGGATTCAGTGATGTTGTAGATGAGATTATCATCATCCAACTCCAAATTGGAGTCTATCTAATATTCCCCTTCACTAGTGTCATATTCATTGTCAAAATAAGGGGTGAAGGCCTTTGAGTCTTGGTTGTCAATGTCATTTGGTACTTCAGATGGATGGGACTGATGGGGTTCAGATGATGGGTCTTGTATGTCATGGTGAGTGGTAATGGGACTTTGGCTATTTGGTTCATGTTCAATTTTAAATGTTTTCCAAAATATTTTTTCAGAGGTTAGTTCCCCTATTTCGACAAACAAATCATCAAGGCAACAGTCACTTAAGGATCGTTTTGAGCCAAATTCCCACTCTTGGGAGTCAGTTTCAGTAAGGGTTTCCTTAGTGGTCTTGACACTTTTTGAAGCATGTACTCACTCACTCGAAAGTCTAATGGTACATCGATCATCATTAGTGGGCGATCCAAACCCTAATCCAAGATACTTTGGTATTTGGAAAGGTTCTATAGGCTCTCTTCAGCCAGCTTTATTTTTGTCTAGGCCACGAGTACCATTGTATCCCTTAGCTTTCATCATGTCATATCCTTTTCCATATATCTTAACTAGTAATGGAGGTAGTGTGACAGTATCCTTATAGATCCATCCTATGATATCAACAAGGTCCTCATTACTCATGTCTCCCCATTTGATGAAAACTATTTTTTGTGGAACTTAAAAAATTGCCATGGGTTCCATTTTGAAACATGGCTGACCATAGGCCTTTGGAGACTTGGGTATTGTTGTTATGTTGTATGCTGTATGTAGTTTGAATTCCCCACATCCGAGGTCCTGGATCTTCACAGTGGATTCAACCTTAGGGTTTGCGGAAGGTGGTGGTGTGGCAAAAGATGTTGATGGAGTAGATGTGGGAGATGATGTGAGTGTGGATGGGTCAATGTATTTGGATGACGAGGAGCCAGGTGCTTCTCATTTAATAGGCACTCGGTTTTCAGAAATACCCCTTAGGTTGGTACAATATTGGAAAGGGTCGGGGTTGCCATATATGGTTATTTCTGTGCCGTCAAATGGAAACTTTAGGCATTGGTGATATGTGGATGAAATGGATTTTAAGGCATGAATCCATGGTCAGCCGAGTAAGATGTTATATGGTAATTCCAAATCTAGGACTTGGCAGGTTGTGTCCACAATGATTGGTCCCACTCTGATAGGGAGAGATATAACACCACGTGAAGAGCATTCTTCGTCATCATATGCTTTGATCACTATACTCTTTTTCGGGTCCAGGCATGCATCAGAGAATCCTAGAGCTTTAACTAGTTTTAGGGAGCATATGTTCAATCCTGCTCTGCCATCTACTAAAACCCATCTGACTACGATCCGAGGTGGCGTGGTGGTAGTAGTGAGATATCCACCATGATATCAAATTGATTAACATTAATGTCCTTGAGGGATTGTGACTCTTATGAGTTTTATCTAGTATATCTTTGTGAGTGGGAGATTGAATTAGCTCGAGAGTATAGAGATTTTTCATGAGTCTTGCCTAGGCGGTGATAAGGTTAAAGCGACTTTTGGGTTGCCACTACTTTGTGGTCGGGGACAAGTTTATTTGTTTAGCAGATGGGCCAGGTATGGTAATTTTAGGTTTGCCTAGCGGTAGAAATGAGACCAACTATGGTGACCTTTCCACTATGAGTAGTAGCATTATTGGGGTGCTCTCTTGGCCGAAGTAATGGTATTGATGTATTCATTGTCAGTTCAGACATTATTTATAATTGGTCCACTAGAATAATCGTACTTGTCTTGGGCGAAGTTAGCTTGATTCTGTGGACCTGAGGTGGAAGCATTATGAGAACCATGGTCCTATAGTGGATTCTTATGGATAGTATGATCTGAATTGGAGGCTAATTGAGATCCACCTACTTCAATGATATGACTTTCGATAAGATCTTGTACTAGGTTTTTCAATTGTAGACAATTAGAGGTCATATGTCCTTTTTCCTGATGGTATTCACAAAATGCATTATCGTTCCACTATGCTGGTTTGAATTGTCCTGGGTCATATGGTTTTGGTTCCTGAAGTGTGATGACCCCATTCTGGAGACATTTCTTAAGGACTTCTTCAATGGGTTCACCCAAAGAAGTGTATGTACGACCCCGAGGAAATTGTCTCATCTGACGGTATTGTCCCTAGTTATTTTGACTGCTCTAGATATTGGAAGGGACTTTGGTAGGGGTGTCAATGTCGTTGTTGGTTTGTTTTGCTATTGAACCCCTTTTAGGGCCAGTACAAGACCCACAATGTTTGCAGTCTTGGTGTCAATAACACTGTCATTTGTAACATGTTTATTTTTAACCCAATATTTGTTTTTATCAGTGGGTGGATTGGCATTTGTGTTTTTGGGACCGTATCTTAGTACTCCCTTTGCGATAAGGGCTTTCTCAATCTGGACCCCTTTTTTGACTAAGTCCATGAAATTTGTGCAACAATGTACTTGCAATGCATATTTTAGGGGTCCTAGAAGTGTTTGCACAAACATGTTGACCTTTTCCCTTTCGGGTATGTGAATGTGACACCGACTAGCTAGGCTTCTCTATTTTTGGAAGAATGGGATGAATGTCTCACCTGCATCCTCCTGTGTGAGATTGCACAAGCTAGTGATAGAGGTATCCATGTCGATGTTGTACGCGTAATTTTTTATGAATTTTTGTTTAAGCTCATCCCATGTTTGGATATCCTTTTGGTTGGAAAACCATTCAAGGGAAGGACCCGCCAGACTTTTAGAGAAAAGTATCATCAAGTATGTTTGTTCATAAGCAATGTCCATACAATTAGTTGCAAATTCGCGAACATGTTCAATGGGGTTTCTCTTGCCTCTATATTTTGTGAATTTGGGTGACACATATCCTGGAGGAAATGGAGGCATGTATAAGCTCATGTCGAATGGGTATATGTTTAGGTTATATGATATTTCCGATTTCTTTCCTGATATGTATATGTTTTGGATAGTTTTCTCTAAACCCATCAATCTTGTTTGGAATGCATCCATAACAGGGTCATTTGTGGTCCTGTGCGTTGTATTGTTTGGTACACCATAGGTCCCTATTTGTTGTGCGTGAATATTGGTGTATTGTGGCGGTATGGACTATTGTGACATATATGATGTGTTTGGATTGGCATGTTGTTGGTATTGAAAGTTAGGGTTGGGTGTATGTTGGTGAGTATGAATGTGAGATGAGTAGGTTGGGATGTGTCCCCCAACCATTTGTGTCGTTACTTGGGGAATATGGTGACCATGAACATTGTGATTTGCTAATGATGCCATGGGTTGTGTTATTTGGCCACCTTGTCCAAATTGTTGTGTTTACACAAGGGGAATGTTTGTATTTGGTCCTTGGGAGGAAATGACATGTGATTGTGTTGTCGTGTTAACATTTTGTTGTTGTCCTTGGATAAAGATACGTCTTTTTCCTCCTTCCAAAGGATTTTGTGAAATACCACTGAGTGGATATGTCGAAGGTATGCTCATGGTAGTAGATGTTGCTATCAAGGGGGGATTGTTGTGACTTGGTGATGCCCTTGTTGCATTTACTGTCGTGGTATAGAGAGGGTTTGAATAACTTGTCCATGTTGTCGAGGAGCCATAGGTGGTTACAGCCGATTGTGATAATATCGTGGATGTTGTGGGAATTGTGGCAGATTGTGGTCCTCCACTGGTTGTTGCTTTTATTGAGTTGGAGGTGTTTGGGATGTTGGAGGTAGCATGCACTGTTGTTGTAGTGTCAAAGAAAGTATTGCTTGTAGTGTTGGAAAGTTGATCTTATCATGTTAATGTCGAATCCTTGAGGTAATTTGGCTCCTTGGCTTAATAGTATAGCCAAGTATCTATCTCTGTCATAAAGGACCATTTGTTCAACGAATTGAGAGGCCTCTAGATCTTGTGCCGCTACCTCTAGGTTGTCCTCAAGTATTTGACCGTATTCATCTTTATGCAAGAATGGTTCAAATGGACTGTTTGATGAGGAAGGTATTGTTGTGAGAGGTTGATTGTTTGTATTTCCAAATGGATCATCAAAAGTCCATTTTGGGTCATATGTGGGATTGTTGACAGTTGAAGTGGGATCTTGTTGAAATTTTTCCATTTGTCGTTATTGCTTTTGGAGTTTGGTTTCCACCATAAAATGAGATTTCTCAGCTGAAAATGACAGCTGAATGCAAGGATGACACTATGCAAGGTCTAAGTTCAAAATGACGACTAGGATGACTAATGTTTTTGGATTTTTGGGAATAGAATATGCAATGTCTAGACTTATAATGCAATTTAAGACAAGGGTACCTAAGCACTTCTAAGCTCAATCTTTGTTTCAATTTTGGTTACTAAAGGACTTTGTTGAAAAAGACAAGATGACAAGGTTGAAATGACTAGTGAGTTTTCCTAACTAGATTGTTGAGTTGGAAAATCTCACAAAAGGGACAATGACTGAAAAAGGGGTTGATAACTTAGTCCAAGAGAACCTATTTTTGAAAGCAATGACATTGCAAATTGCGCTGAGATTTTCCTAATCTAAAGTATGCAATATTTGAAACCTAGGGACAAACTAATGCCTAATGTATGCACCTAAAAATAATGAAGGGTGAAACCTATGGTGAATAATCACAACTAATGATTAAAATTTGAGCAATTTCAAAATTGGTTTAAATGAGAATCCTTACAGAGGCGGTGTTTGACAAATGTTTGACAAAGGTGTAAGCTTCATATTTGACTTTGTGTGACATTTTACTTGTGATAGGCGAATCGCGTCATTTGAGGCCTCGAATCGTCATGTGATTTTTCTTGAATCGCGACATAGTTTGTCGCGAATGTAGCTCGAAGCCGACAAATCTGACTTCAGTTTGGAAAAATACAACTCTGTGGGGTTGAGATGCATCGCTGACATACAAATGCAGTGTTTAATATGTCAATGCGGTTTAGCAGTGTTTGCATTTCAAAAAATGAATGTGGTTCGTAGGGATTACCCAACCACCGGTTTGTGAAAATTGAGTTTCTTGTCGTTTTGATGGAAAATTTGATCGTTTGATGTTAGATGTTTGTTTTAGAACTGTAAATGTGATGAATCGGAAAGCACTTGACAAGCATAGTATTTTTGAGATATAAGCAATGCAGCACATAAGACAAAATTACAATCCTAAAGGGCCAATAGGTAAGGGTTTGTATACTTGATATAATATTACCGATATACCCAGTTAATTGTCAACACCTTTCCTTCTCGAATCGATAGCTTAAATTTTGGTGGCATTGGCTCCCCTCCCGCGGCTCGATGTGTCATTCGAGCACACCAAATTTAGATTCTTTGGGTAATGACTTCCCAAGAATTGCTATCTCTACTCAAGGGGATCAGTAGTGAGTGTCTTCGGGCATGATACTGTACCCTGCACTATATCAAGCAACAACCAATAGAACGATTGGATACTAAGACAAGAGGTGTTTAATATGGGAATTCCATTCGTAGGGCATGATCCATGTGATGAGAGTCCCCTTTCAGATCCATCTCGTCAGAACCATACATGTGATTCTTGGGCTTTCCCCAAGAATCCACTTTTGTATACTGGTTGGAAGTCCCTCAGTGTCAGGGTGCTACCGGTCTGAGTCGTCCTAGGGTGAGTACTTTTTCCCACCAGAACAAGCCCAAGTTATAGAGTTAGTAACCAATTCTCTTACACCTAGGATCTCTCGAAAGTGCAAGGGGAGAGGATACTTCGATTACTAAATCATGAGGGTAAAAACAGATAAAAACGGGTTTGGTTTTTTTATCACCGAGTTTTCACAAGGTGAGAGCATACTCACCTACCATTTTGCAAACACACTCAGACATAGTAAAAACACAAGTTTATTTTAATTGCACGAAAAGGAAATGTGTATTATACTAAGAAAAAGACAGGCACATTGTTTTCATGTTTATTCTTCAATGTTCGAACCTGCAAGACCACACATTAGTAGTTTGAATGTTTGCCTTTGACTCACGAAAAGTAACCGCCAAAAGCTACAAATCCTTATTAGTAACAGAAAACCTATGCTAGGCAGAATGCAGAAAATAACCAAAATAAAAAGGACACAGAAAACCCAATAACCTGAATGCAAATCACCAAAAAGCATTACCAGTCAAATGCATCACGACAAAGTGAATGCATTGCTTTGTGTGCCAAATGTGGCTCAGGATCTCAAATGTGGCTTTCTAGACTGTGATTATGGCTCGATAGAGCAATTGCAGTGTTTGGGTCTTCTAATGCATCGTGACACATCAGATGCATCACGATTTTAAAAAAATAACTATGTCGCTTTGTACCTGTACCTACAAAATCGACAGAAAACAAATGAAACTGTATAGAAAAAAATAATAGAAAATAGAGACGGGTTCACCAATGTAACTGAGGGTTATTTTTAGGATTAGATTCAATGGTTAGAAAATCAATGAAGACAATAAAACGCAAAGCAATTACAAAACACAATGGAAGTAAACAAAATAACGATTATACCAGAAAACCATCGAAACTTCTATGCTTCACTTTTGTAACACCTTCTAGCTTGCTGGTTGATGCGTTGCCCTCAGATTTGACATGCGAGCAATCTAAAAATACAAGTCTAAGTCCTACACCAAGCTTTGAAGGATTTGAACAAATGTATATGCCTATGACTATGCTTGACAATGCCTAAACATGCTAAGACTTAATCAAATAAAGACAATAAATGCTACAATTGCTATGAAAAACATCTAAGTATGTCAGTGTGTAAGCGTGTAATGTTTTTGTCTAATCAAAAAATGAGAGGAAAATGGCATTTTATAGAAAATTCCATTTTGAATGGACAGATGAAATGAGATATTGAGAAAATGCCCTAGAATCAGTGGTTAAGATTCAAAATGGCAACTCTCAATTAGGGCTAGGGCGAAATGCCCAAATGTGTGAATAAGATTTAATTAAATAACTTAAATCAAGAATAAATGTGACAGTTGAGATGAAATTAGCAAAAATCAGAAGATAAGATGGGATTTTAGAAAATCAGTAATTTTAGAAATTACTTGATTTGTAGAAGAATATTTCCATTTTGAATTAAATTAATTCAAAATATGGATTTTTGTGAGATAAGGAGTAATTGATTTTTGAAATTAATTACTAAAAAAGAATCAGTTAACTATGTGAGACATTTTTAAATAAATTGTTTATTTAAAAATAAAGAAGTGTCACATACAACAATTAAATAATTAAAAATAATTATTTAATTTAGAAGAAGTGGTTAATTAATTAAATAAATTAGCAAATCTATTTAATTAAAAGAGAGGATTTAGGAATTAGTGACATATTGAATAAATATATTAAAATATATTTATTTGATAATCAGGAGGACATTAATGACAAAGATTAATTAAATAAAATGAGAACTTTATTTAATTATGAGTTGACTTTAGATAATTAGTGACACATTAAATAAATATGATTTATTTATTTAATAATCAGGAAGAATAGAAGACCCTAAATTAATTAAATAATTGTGAATTATTTAATTAATAGTTAAAGATGGGTTAGGAACATAATTAAAGTGTCATAATTATGCTGGGAGGAAAAGTGGTAAAAAATGAAACTTGGGGCCTAGGTCATTTTTAGGTGTCTACACAGTGATTAAAGCTTCATATTCGGCTATGTTATTAGTACATGGAAACATTAGCCGATATGATCGAGGAATGGTATTTCCTTGAGGGGTGAAAAAGAGTATGCCTGCCCCCGATCCGTGTTGAGTAAATGAGCCATCAAAATATAATGACCAAGGTTGTTTTGACTCTGTCGTGAAAACATCAACATATAAAAATTCAATGTGCATGGGATGTTTTTCCTGTAGGGGTGCTTCAGCTAGTTGTTCAACAATAGCTTAAGATCATGACCCATTTTGCTAACCTTATTGTCAACGTGGTCTACTTAACAAATATTTGAGTGGATCAATCTTTGCAACAAGATTGATTGTATGAGTCAACATGTAGTGTTGGAACTTTTGCGAGGAAAAGACCATAGCTAGGCAAGCCTTCTTGATGAAAGTGTAGTTGAGTTCATGACCTGTTAATGTCCGGCTAATATAATAGATTGAATGTTCTTTTCCTATAGATTCTTCTTGTGCTAATAATTCCCCCAAAGATGTCTTTGTGGTAGCAATGTATAAGATGAGTGGTTTGTCCGGATTTGGTGGTATCAAGACTGGTGGGCTCATCAAGTATTGCTAGATTTGTTGAAAAGCCACTTCACACTTATCATCCCATTTGAAGGCAACATTTATTTGCTAGTTGTGCAATGAATCTTCGATAGATTGAAGTCATCCCTGCAGTGATCTCAACTGACTGATATTCCTTGGTGGAGGCATTTCCATGATTGCTTGTACCTTGGTAGGATCTACTTCAATTCCTTTTGATGAAACTATATATCCCAAGAGTTTTCCAGAGGTGACTTCGAAAATGCATTTCTTAGGGTTGAGGCATACTTTGAACTTTTCCAACCTTGCAAATATTTTAGATAATATCTCGAGATGTACTTCTCTTGTGTATGATTTTTTCAGTATTTCATCGACATAATCTTCCATGAATGTGTGCATCATGTCATGAAAAATTGTAGTCATAGCTCTTTGGTATGTAGCTCCAGCATTCTTTAAACCGAAAGGCATGACGTTCCAATAGTAAGTCCCCCAGGGACATGTGAAAGTCATTTTGTCTTGGTCTTCAGGTGCAATCTTGATTTGATTATAACCAGAAAAACCATCCATTAGTGAATACATGGAATGGCCAGTCATTAGATCAACTATAGTATCAATTCTTGGAAGAGGGAAATCATCCGTATGACATGCCTTATTAAGATCTTTGAAATATTTGCACACTCGAACACTTTTGTTAGGCTTGGATACAGGAACAATGTTGTAGATCCATTCTGCATAGTCAATTGATATTATAAATCCCACATCGAGGAGTTTCTTAAGTTCTTTAACTAGTAGTGCCACATGAGGATGCATCTTTCTAAGTTTTTGTTTCATAGGCTTTACTCCTGGTTTAATGGACAAGTGATGCATTATAAGATCAGGATCAAGACCTGGCATGTCTACATAAGACCAAGAAAAATTGACTTGATTCGCTCTAAGAAATTCCATGAACTCAGGTACTTCGTTATCCATCATTGATGCAGCTAATAGTAGAATCCTTAGTTTATCTATAGTTTCAAGATTAACTACTTTTGTAGGATCAATCAAGATAGGTGATCACTCATGATAGTAATCCAAGAGAGTGTCAAGCATCCCATCATCTGGTGCCTTAAAAAGGTTTTCACCATCTGATATGCTCTTTATTTTATCTTTTCTTTGATCTAACACTGCCAGATTCTGGTTTTCACCATTAGATCTTTCTTTTTGATTTTTACTTTTGCAGCTAGGAAACTTGACACTCTCCTGACTAAGGATCTCATGCTGAAAATCACCAGTGGAACAATCATTTACATCATCTGTGGAAAGGAAGTTTACAATAGATTCGTCAGTTGGAAATATAGGTATATCGGGAGGTTCAGATAGATCCCAGTCAATGAGATCGTGATGTATTAGCGGTAGCGGGTCATTAGGTTGTGTGAAATTGGCTATGGTTATGGTCATAACGGATGTGTCTATAGGATCCAAGGTATGAGGTAAATCAAAGATGGTACTATCCTCACAATAGTCTTGTTTGATTAAATCTGACTCGATATCACTAGAATCATAGTTGTGTTGTAGTTCAGATTCGTGTGATTGGGTTCCTGAACCTTCTCCCTTGATTAGAGTAGGCATATACTTGTGTATCATATCAACCTATTTATCCCTCCAGAATTCATCATTATGGATAGTATCCCATTCGTATTCTCCAAAGTTTGTGTCAGAGTTATTATCGATGAAATTTTGAATTGTTGTTAAGCATGCTTACTTTGGATCAGATCTTTCTTGCAATGTGAGCATAGTATTATTCAATTGCTTGGATGTTGTTTCCTTTGAGCTAGTATCATAGCCTAGTCCTGTTTTATCTTTTACAGCAGGTCCTGGAGGATCAATAGGCTCAACTACTCCTTTTCTTTTTCTGATAGGACCATTACCCTCATATCCCATCTTTTGCATGATTGAATATACCTTACCATATTTATTAGTTGGTAACTTGATATTAAGGATTGTTTCATTTTCATCTTCATCTCTATAGAGCCATTTGAGCATTTCGCTATCCTTAGGATCTTCCATTGGGAATTTATCCTTGATAAATTGTCCATTGAATTTTGTGATTAGTTCTGCTGCTGATTGTGTTGATGTTGATAGTGCAAATATCGGATGGTGTATGATAGAAGGTTGTCCATGTCACCGAGGTGACGTAGGAAGATTAGCCAGATAGAGAGAATATTCTCCTACTCCATTATCCTTGAATCATAATTTCTTGTCAATGATTTGTGTATCAACTTTTGGAGAAGTGCTAGTAGTCGCTTCTCGATTGTTAGGAACCAAAGTTTCTTGACTAGCTTTGACGGTAGCACAAGTTTGACTGTGAGAATTAGCGGCCAATATCATAATCTCATGTACGTCATAAAAAAACTTAAGACATTGATGATATGTAGATGGTACAACTTGCATGTCGTGGATCCAAGGATGACCCAACAGGATGTTGTATGCGAGATCACAGTCTAATACTTGATAGAAAGTATTTTTGATAATGGGTCCCACTCTGATTGGTAGCATGATTAAACCTTTGGATGCTCTTTCCTCATTATCATAGGCTTTAATGGTAATATTTCTTCTGGGATCAATGGAATCCTCAGAAAATCCTAAAGCCTGAATTAATTTCATGGTACATATGTTTAAACCAGCATCTCCATCTATTAGAACTCGTCTGACACGAAACTTGTGGACCATGATTTCTAAGTATAATGATGAATTATAGGGATGTGTCATGGAAACATAATCTTTTTTAGAAAATGAAAGGAATGTGGGTGAGGACAAATGTTCCACCATGGCTTGAAATTGATCCACATTCAGATCATCAGATTATAGTTGTTTCAATGAGGGCTTTGTCTAGAATTTCTTTATGTGCCAGGGAAATATTCAGAAGTTCTAAGATAGAGATCTAGGCAGAAGTTTTTCCAATTTGATTGATTAAATCATATTGATGTGACGATAGTGGCATAATAGATTTTGAAGGAGCACCTTTTAGGACAACTTTAGCTTGTGCCCTTGTTATGTTAACTTCTCGATACTTCGTTTTATCTTTGAATTTTATAACATTAACTCGCTCATCATTAGTGTAGATATGATTGATTATATGATCATTTACATTATTCAATTTTTTTCAAGAAGACTCACCCTTTTGATAGTTGGGCAAAGGATTTTGACGTGCTTGGTGGTCTTTGTTTGATTGTTGGTTCCCTTTTATTGTGACAATGTCTTTGTCGATTAAATCTTGAATAACATTCTTCAAAGCTTGGAAACTATTCGTATGATGGCCTTTACATCTATAATATTCACAATAGTATGCATCATTCCATGAAGGTGGCTTCACACTAGGTTCGAAGTTACATTGAGGCGGTAGGGTAATAATGTTCTTTGCCATTAAGTCTTTAAGAGTAGATTCTAGAGATTGTCGCAATGGAGTGAAAGTTCTTCTGTTGGAGAAGAATGAAGATCGTTGTGTATTCGTGTTCAATGTATTTCCTAAAGAATTTTTATTGTTGTTTCCATGATACCCTTGATTGTTGGTATTATTCTGATTTGGAATGAAAGATGGATTTTGGTTATTCCTCAGAGGAGGAGGGGAGTTGTTTCCCTGATTTGTAACCGAGTTGACATTGTTGTAGTTGTTGTTGTGAGAAACACTAAGAACAACTGTCTTAGCTGAGACATGATGTGCATCGACAACACCATCATTCACCATGTTTTTGTTGCAAGTCCAAAATCTAGATTTGTCATTGTGGTGATTTAAGGAGCTAGGATTGTCTTTGTCAAGTTTGATTATCCTTCTATGGACTAATGCATTTTAAATTGTGATTGTATTTTCAATCATCTTCTGAAAAGATGGAGGACAATGAATATTTAGACGATAACTCATCTCTTGATCCAAGCTATTTATGAATATAGTGATCTTTTCCTTTTTAGGAACATGACGTAGATATCTAGTGAACAATCTTCTCCATCTCTGAAGAAATGTGATGAATGATTCACCAGGTTTTTGCTTAGCCTTGCATAGATCAATCATTGTGATTTGGTGTTGTATGTTATAGGAATATTGAGAGATGAACTTGTTGATCAATTCCTCAAATGTTTTGACAGGTAGTGTAATTTTTGATAACCATTCCATAGATTGGCCTCCAAGACTTCGTGGGAATAAATGCATTAAGTATGTATCCTCATGAGCGAATTCTAAAGTCATGTTTCAAAAGTCTCTAATATGGTCAATGGGATCTTATTTTCCGTTATAACGATCAAACTTTGGAATTTCACAATGCTTAGGAAACAGAATCATGTTGAGATGTCGATCAAAAGGATATGGAAAAATATCATCAAGAGTGCATGTCTTTGTTGTGGCTCCCTCTTCTAGGACTTTAATTTTCCCTTCTAATATTTTAACATATTGAGTCAAGGCACTGAGACCAGATAAGGGTGTTTCATCAGGATTACTCTTTATGTTCTCAGTATTAAAGTCATGAGGTAGTTTAGCTCCTTTATCAGCCAGAAATAGGAAATATTTTTGTTTGTCATGTTCTACAAGCCTTTCCACTACTATGAGAAATTTTGGATCTTGTTTGGCTTCTTTAAGGTGTCATTCTTCTTCTTGTTCATCTTCACTATCCTCACGGGTTTTTCTCAGATTTCTATCGGAAGTAAATGGATTCTTTTCTCCTTCAGTCATGTTGTCCTCAAAGAGGGGATTTTGACTCATCCTATAAAGGGGATCACTATTTTGACCCTCTTATATCATCCTTCAGTTTATTGTATTGTGATCGTGTAAAAATAGGCATATGATTTCTAGATGTTCTACTAAACTTAGATCATAGTTTGATGAGTGCAATAAATGATGGTGTTTTAATCTGATGAGATGAAAATATTATGATATGATCAAAACTATCTTTTCCTAATTCGTGGTTGTGGCTTCCAATGATAAAGGATGTCAGAATCCTATTGGGAGAAGTTGAGCCAATAATTTAGAAGTTTGTGATGGAAAGTACACTTGTAGGATTTGATCTTTGTTTTCAAAGAATGATCAATATATCAAGTAGCCTATTTCAACTGGCTGGAGTATTTGACTAGGAAGCGTCGAATATTCGATAGAAGGTTGTGGTATGTAGTTGAAATCAAGGGGCTCATTGTGATTATGCCATTGAGATAGCGCTCTTCTTTGAAAATAGGCTCGTGAATCTAGAGGGTCCATAGCGTATTCATCAGTAAATCCTCTGACAAAATCTTGGTATCTATGGAGAAATTTGTGATAATGGAGCAAGATGTGTCGACTCTTGTATAAAAAATTCCTTCATTGTAAAATTTTCTTGTAGCCTAGAGTTTTCTTGGGTTTCCTGATCCTATTGGTAATTGATTTCTTAGAAAACTTGGTAGATTTCCACTCCCTAAGTATGAGAGAAAATATGCTACTGGACTAGGAACGCTATAAACTCAGATCTGTCAGAAACAATGATTCAGGAAAAATGACAGATGCACTTTTTTGTTGCCTATATGCGCTTCAGAAATAGGGATATGCATTAGAGAAATGGTCAAATGCACTTCAATATGTCCCAGATGCACTACTCTATACCCTATATGCCCTTTAGAAAATGTTTTGACAGTGATCCAAAAAATGTTGGAAGAATACTCATCCTATGCGCTAAAATAGACTCCAAATGCACTGAAACAGACCCTAAAAGCACTGATTTAACCAGTGAATGCACTAAAAAAGACCTTATATGCGCCAGATTATACCCTAGCTACACTAAAATAGTTTTTTCAAGGTATTTTCCCGAATAGTCAAGAACATTTTTCAGCTAAAATTTTGATATGTTCATTTCAGATGTTCCTTTATCTGAATTAGTGTGATTGAAAACACAACAAAACACCTTGAAAACAGTTGTTTTTAAGTCCTATACTAAACATCAAGTGTATGATCAATTTTTTTTTCAAAAATTGTTTTCACAGGTTTTACACATGATAGATAGTTCAAGTAGATTCACTCTTAGTACTTAGGTAGGTCATCATAATAATCAACAACCCACATCTTAGAACTGCATTGACTCACACAGCCATGTCACCCTTGAAGGGGCGCCTGTGTTTTTGTCTTTTCCAGGTGCGTATTCAAAGTGACAGAAGTGGATGTAGGATCCCCTGAGCAAACATTCCTTGGTAGTTATATGGTGAGTATCTTGGGGGTAGATTCTTCCCTCCCCTGCACTGTGATTATTATGATGTTCAAAAACTGACTTCGGCTGGATACTACACTAGGTTCGTAGTAAGGGTTTCCGTTTGGTACGACAATAATAAACTCCCTTAGGAGACCTCCCAACATTTAGAACAAAGGATTTAGGGATGGTTATCTTGCACATTATTGGAAAAAGAGGATTTCTCTTTATTTGCTTTAAATTTTATAGTGGGGTGGAATAGCTTGGCTTTGGCTTGAACCCACTTGAGTCGTTCCTCTTGGGTGAGTATTTTTTCCCACAAGAGCAAGCCCTCTACAGGATGTAATAAAGTAGTAAAATTGCATAAATGAAAAAGGAAAGTCTAGTATTCTGGTCACCTAGTTAAGGGGAGAGCATAGACCTATGGCCACAAACATAGTAGACACTATTCTTTTTAAAAGCCCAAATCACTATGATCTAAACTATGTGAAGATGTTGCTTCATAGAAAGCATGGGATTCATTTTAACTATAAAATAAATGTGCAGTGACTATCCTAGATTACTTTATTTCAAATCCATGTCTATCCTAGGGTTGCTTCCTTTTAAAACCAGCTGTGACTATCCTAGATTGGTTCTTTTTAAGCCAGACAGAGGTTCTATTTGTGAAAGGCGTCAGACTCAAAAACTTGTTTAGTTACAACCTATATGCACCAAAAGATCACATGTATGCACAACAAAAAAGAGTAAATGTGCTAAAAAAGATAGTAAATGTGCTACAGAAAGTCCTAAATGTGCTACGAAAACTCCTAAATGCGCTAAAACATAATGCAACTATTTTTTTTTTTTTTTTCAGAAATCCTAACAAACTAAGTTGAGCATATGCGCCCTTCTGTTTTGTAGATGTGCTAAAACAGTTCCTGGATGCGCCATAACAGTCCTTGGATGCACTAAAGTACCTGCAAAAGCGCTGAAAGAAGCCACATATGTGCTTTAAAAACCTACGGATGCACTTCAGAAATCGTCCTATGCGCTAAATTTTTTTTTTTGTCGAAAATCTGAATTCTTGAATGCGAGATCCTATCAAAAAACCTGCAAGAAGATGTTAAAAACAGGGCAATTCCCCACGGTGGGCACCAATAATGTGTGGTCAATTTTGTGAGTGTTAAATATGTAAAAACAAAATGAATCAATCACACCAATAAGACATTATATCAAACAGAATATTAGAGGAATAAAGATTGCAAACTCAGTATCCTATTATCGATGTCATCCTATAGTCCTCTATCTTCAGTATTTTCATTGATTCCAGCTGGCTCTCAGATTGTATGCTAGGCTCAATGAACAGTCCTCCTAAAGAATGAGATTGAATATGAAATGCATGTAATGCTGAAGCTAAGACATGATTTGCTGAAAATGAAAGACTATTGACGATACTATGAATAATAAAACTAGAATGTTGTAGTGCTAGAATGCAATTAATGTCTAATTACTCTGATATGTGTTGTGTAACCCTTGCTTGGATTGGTTGTGCTATTTATAGAGTTTTTCAAAAGCTTCTGATTGGTTGATATGATCAACGATTGTGAAAATTCTTGCTAGATCGAACGGTTGAGGATGGATAAGACTGAAGAAAAACAGAAGAAAGCAGAAAGCAAGATTAGTTTTCTTTTTTTCTATAAAAGAGGTAAGATAAGATGATGAAGATGATTTGTAAAAATCATCTTTTTGTGAGATTATGGAAATATTTTGAAGAAGATAAATAATGAATTATAAAATTCAATTATTTATTTATGGGTGACACTGAGCTTTTTCTAAAAATAAAATATTTACCCTAGATTTTAAGAATAATGGAAGATTTCATAATTAAATAGAATATTTAATGATGATTCTGAGAAGATATGGAAGATATTCAATTAAATAAAGATATTTAATTAAACCTTTAAGAAATGGTGTGCAAATGAAATTAATTAAATGGGATATTTAATTAATTAAAAGGAAGATTTGAAAAGAAATAATTAAATTTAATTAAATAAAAAAGACTTAATTAAATTCAAAGTGATAATTAATTAAAATAAATAAAGTGTATTTATTTAATTAATCAAGTGGACATAGTGATTTATGTCTTGAGATGGGCTTATGAACTCCCTTTGAGAATGGGGTTTCACTTGGACGAATAGGAAGTGGTTTGAACATAGCGGAAAAAGCTTGATCGTTTCTTTTTGGTTGGGGACTAGGAGCAGCATTGGTTATGTGAAGTAGAGGTAACTCCCATAACAAGATCAGATCATTATCCGATAGGTTTGAGAATTCAAGAGGAGTTAAAAGGCGGCAAGATGTCCTTTCAAGTTTGAGGCAATGTGGATGTGGGAGGAGGGGTTCCAGGAGCTAGTGGCAGATTGGTGGGGAAATGCCCCGGTAAGGACAGGAAAAAAAGCTTGTCTTTTTTAAGAAGCTTCAATTTTTAAAGGAACAATTAAAAAAGTGGAATAGGGAATATTTCAAAAATACTTTTTTCTGAGAAGTTAAGTTGGAAGAGGAGTTAAAGATTCTTCATTCGAGAATTATTAAGAATGGGATGTTTGAAGAAGATTTTGAAATGGAAAAATCTTTCAACAAGGCTTATTTTGAGATCCTTGCACGCGAAGAGGTTTTTTGGAAGCAGAAATCAAGGGAATGTTGGTTAAAAGTGGGGGACAGGAACACAAAGTTTTTTCACAATTCAATAAAAGTGCGCAGAGCTAGCAATAAGATTTTTTAAATCAAGGACAGTGAAGGTGTTTTACTATCAGATAATACTCTAATAGCCAAAGAAGCAGTTAAATTTTTCTCTGGGTTATGCAAGGAGAATAGTAAAGATGAAAATCATGAATGGAAGATTCTAGAGAACATTCCTAATATGGTTTCAGATGCACAAAACATCATGTTAATGGAAAAATTCTCTTTAAAAGAAGTTAAAAAAGCTATTTTCGGGCTGGGGGGAGACAAGGCTCCAGGGCCGGATGGCTTCCCTGCCTTTTTCTTCCAGAAATTCTAAAAAAATTTAGCACAAGATGTATGGGAAGTGGTGGAAGAATCAAGGAGGAGTGGTTTTGTGCTGAAGGACCTGAATAATACCTTTATTGTGTTGGTCCCAAAAAGAAATGAGCTGGTGATGTTTGAAGATTTTCGTCCTATCTCGCTTTGTAACACAATATACAAAATCATTTCAAAGGTGATAGCCAATAGGCTTAAAAAAGTTTTACCCTCGGTGATCTCGATAGAGCAGAGTGGTTTCTCTCCAAACAGGTCTATTTTTGAAGGCGTTATTGTTGTTCATGAGGCAATTCATTTGGTAAGGATGGCAAAAGTGGAGAAATTTATGGTGAAATTGGATATCAAATGGGCTTATGATGAAGTTAATAGGAGTTTTCTCTTAAAGGTCCTAGAGAAGTTTGCCTTCCGCAGTGAGTGGGTGGCCTGGATTCGGAGTTGTATCAGCACCCCTCGTTTCTCAGTTTTGTTAAATGGGAGCCCCCAGGGATTTTTTGAATCCAGTAAAGGGATCAGACAAGGAGATCCTATCTCTCCTTTCCTTTTTATTATTCTAGCTGAATCTTTGGGGTGGTTGATAGTAAAGAAAAGATGTTGTGGGCAGTGGAAAGGCATTGTTGTTGCAGAAGGGATTGATCTGATTTCGCATCTACAATTTGCTAATGACACTTTCTCATGGGGGATGCAACCATTAGAGAAGCTCAGGTGATGAAAGCCTCTCTAGATGAGTATGGGGAGGCCTCTGGACAATGTATCAATTGGCGGAAATATGAGATTTTCTTTTTTCATGTCCCCATAGCAAAACAAGTTGAAATCTGTAGGATTTTGGGTATGCGGGTAGGCTCACTACCTAGTAAATTTTTAGGTATTCCTCTGTTTGGGGGATCTAATAAAGCTAGTATTTGGAAGGATTTGGTGTACAGTTGTTTAAATAGAATGGGTGGGTGGAAAAGCAAATGGCTAACGGCTGTTGGTCGTCTACTCTTGTTAAAAAGTGTGGTTTCAGCCATTCGTGTATTCTCCATTATGTGTTTGAAAATTTTGAAGAAGGTGGTGAATTCAATAGGGCAGAGAATGCAGAAGTTTTTCTGGAATGGTGCAAATGATCATGATAAAATACCCCTATTAGCTTGGGAGAAAATTTGTAGATCAAAAGCAAAGGGAGGGGCTGGGTTGAGAAATTGGCACTTAATGAATGAAGCTTTAGGTGCGAAGCTAGTCTGGAGTATCTACACAAACCCTGATCTCTTATGGGTTAAAATCCTAAAAGAAAAATATTTGGATTCGATGGAGGATAACCGGATTTTCACCATTAGAAATCAAGTAAACGGATTGGCTATTTGGAACTTTATTGTTTCTTGTAGGTCGGTGATAGTTAATCACATTACTTGGAAAATTGGGGATGGGTTAAATGAGAAGTTTTGGGATGACTCGTGGAATGGGTATCCAATTCTAAAGGATGTTGAAGGGTCACAGGATCTAAGATAGTTTTTAATCCAAAAATGGGGTGACAAAGTATGCAACTATTTAGAACTTAAGCGGGGCCCTTTGGGCCAGAAATGGGGTTGGAAAAATGTTTTCTGTGATGAGCTTTCTGGAGTCCAAATTCAAAAAATGAAGGAATTTTTGAGGGGACGTCAAGTACTCCCAACAAACACTACAAATAAAGTGGTTTGGTGTGGATCTGTTAATGGGAACTACTCGGTTAAGGTAGGATACCAGCTTTTGGACTCTAATGAGGATGAAGTTTTTTGGGCAAAAAATTTATGTTGGAGTAAGGAATGTTTACCCAAGGCTGGTGCCTTTGCTTGGCTGGCAATGAAGGGAGGAATTCTCTCAGGTGAAAGGAGGAAGCGTTTGGGGTTAGCTGGACCAACTAAGTGTGTCCTCTGCGAAGTGGTGGAGGAATCTACAGATCATTTACTTTTACATTGCAAAGTTGCAACTTCTTACTGGGATTCCCTTCGGTTAAAACTTGGTTGGCAAGGTCCCTGGCAGAATACGGTAAAGGGTGTGTTTGAAGGGTGGCCATGCCCTTCTGGCATGTCCCTCTTCTCAAGTGTATGGATTGTAAGCCCGTCACTTGTGATTTGGGAACTATGGAAGGAGCGAAACAGAAGAATTTTTGAGGATAAAAAAGAAATTGTTCCTAGAATCAAAAATAGAATTGATCATGCAATAACGGAAGTGGTGAATGTTGCGGTGGCACAATTCCAGCGCCAAAAGTATTCATTTTCAGGGGAGGATAGCAAGTTCTAAAGGATGTGGCCAGGGCTAAAGGTAAATTTTGGGAATATGGCGACGGGGCTAGGAGGGGCTCAATTGTCGCAGAAATTAGTAGTGTGGGAAAAACCGAAGGAAGGCTGGTACAAGGCAAATTTTGATGGAGTTGCAAAAGGTAACCCTGGACCCTCAGGAGCAGGGGGCTATTATTCGTGATAGTCAAGGAAATTTGATTACTTTTGGAGCTCAAAAATTGGATGATGGGACAAATAATGTTGCAGAAGCAAAGGCAGCCCTTTTAGCTGTAGGTTTAGCAAAATTGCTAGAAGTTAAAAATTTGCATTTAGAGGGTGATTCACAGATAATAATCCAAGCAATTATCAATGGTGGTGCTTTGGCTTGGCATTTGCAAGCCTGTGTATGAGCTATCATAGGGGTTCTAAGCTCTTTTGACAAGTTTGAAGTAAGTCACATTTGGCGTACGAGTAATGGTGAAGCTGACTGCCTATCCAAATGGGCGACGTCATTTGATGTGATTGGGGAAACTAGGAAAGAGGACTTCCGTCAGGTTGATATGTCTAGATTTTAGCTCTATTTCTATCTTTTTCTCTATCTTTGGTAGTGGTTATTGTGGGAGCCGTCATCATGAGTTTTTGTGTGCGGTGAAGGCAGACAGAATGCTAGTGGCCTGTCTTAATGAGATGTACATTAGGAGGACAAACAGTTACTAAACATGAGATAGGGGTTTTCATTAGTACACAAACAACAATATATGACTAAAATAAACTACTAAAAATTCATATAAATGACTAATTTTGGTCACGTGACCATTAGTAGTTTATTGCTGGTCATTTATAACACCACTAAATTTATGGTAAACTATTTTAGTCATTTATTTAGTCATTGATTTGGTTATTGATTGTCATTGATTTAGTCATTGATTTAGTTGTTAATTTAGTCATTTATTTAGTCATGGTAGTGATTTATTTAGTCATATATTTAATCATTAATTTAGCCATATATTTAGTCATTACTTTAGTCACATATTTAGTGATTAATTTAGTCATATATTTAGTCATTATTTTAGTCATATATTTAATCATTAATTTAATTATTACTTTATTCATATATTTAATCATTAATTTAGTCATATATTTAGTCATTCATTTAGTCATTTAGTCATTCATTTAGTAGTATATTTAGTGCATTTTTAATTGCCATCATTTGGTAGTTTATTTTATTAATCAAAAAGATCACTTATCTACTATCTAAAATATTTGCACAATAAAACAACAATGAGAAGGTAAAAATAACTTATTTTATTAATAAAAAAGATGTTACATACAGCTATGTAAACTTGAAAATGGAGTTACAATTTTTTCTCCCAACATGAAAGAACTTGAAAGATTACAATACATTGCTGAGAGAAAAAAACTAGCTGAAATCTACTCCAAAAGCTTGCCTTTATGCTGTTCAACAGCTTACAAAAGAATAGGAAAATGACTATTCTTTATAACATAGGTGGAGGTGTGAATTTTGGCTGAAGAAATGCACTTGGCAATGCCAAATTCTGACAAATGTGCTTTGAAGTTGCCATCTAAAAGAATGTTAGATATCTTCACATCCCTGTGAACAATGCATTGGTTATAGTCACAATGAAGATATGATAATCCTTTTGTAGCACCATAGGCTATCTTTAGATGAGTATCCTAGTCTAATTTAATCCGTTTTGATGTTCCTACACAAAAATTTAAAATGTTTGTTAGGTTCTCCCCAATCTATTTTGATCAGATGGTAGAAATATTAATTATACTCATATTTCATAAATCTATCATGTTTCTGCATAACATCATTTTCTCACCATGTAAGATGTCCCAAAGACTTCCATTTACCATGTAGTCATAAAATAGAAACAAGAAAAATATAGAACTACATAGTACTAAAAAAAATAATTAAAAAATAACCTAAAAGAAAGGATGTTGAAGAAATTCAGCTGTAGTTGGCACCTGCATTTTCTGTATAGCCTTGGCTCTATCCACTTGGTCCAAAACAAAAAGCATGTGAACCAAGTTAGAATCCCCACAGAATCATAAAGGACCAAAAAATTCATATGCTGACAATAAAAAAATTAAATACTAAACAATAACACTCTCCAAACTGCATTCACAAGCATAAACTTGAAATATGAACTTTCTAAAAAACATTCAAATGGAAGACTTGAAATATGAACTTTCAGAAAAACATTCAAAACAACAAAAAAAAAGCACATACCTCAAGACCTAATTCTAAAGCTTTCTTTGCAACAACTGTAGCTCCAAGCATCACATTTCATTTCGATTTATGATGGAAAATTTATATAAAAAAAAACTATTATTCTCACTTTAAATCCAACCTTGTTGTCTAGCCATGCATACCAATCTGCCTTCATTTCCTTCAAAGGAACCTGATCATGTGGTCTACAACAAAATACCACTAAAATATGACATTTAACCAACTCAAGTTACTGCCAACGCTTTAAATACAACATTCAAATATGACATTTGAACAACTTTTTCACTTTCTAAAAATGAATAAATACCAAATAAATGAATTTTTCCTATAAACCATAAATACAACTACAATACACTCACCGTTTAGGACCTGAGATACAAGGTTTGACAGATGAGAGATCTATCTCGAGGTAGGATGAATCAACACTCACTATTTGTGGTTGTAGTTACATAACTCAGTGTGTGACAACAATAAATAGGAATCCATTAAAAGTCAAATTAAACAGAGAAAAAAAATCAGCCCCTACCTCATTATAGTCCACAAACATCCTACTTGCATGAAGGTAAGCATCAATCATTTTTATTTGTAGTTGACAAGTAAGTAACGTCAACAGTTGACAAAAGGTATGCATTTCTGTAGAAGTAGAAATTATAAGTACTCACTGTCTCATCACTACAACCAATCAATTTCAAATACTTCAAAGTAACATGATCTATAGGGAAGAATCTCATGGTTGCTGCATCGGCCTAACATTACTACATTGGGGGAACTCCCCTCATAGCTCCACCAATAGACCGATGAATACATCTAACCTTTTCTCTTGAAGGAACTCCCAAACAATATGGGAAAATCTTTACTGATGTTTTTAACAATCTTTGGTACATAATATGTTGATGTAATGTATGAGAAGATTTGATTAGAATATTTTAAAATAGCCGACCCTTCAATCAAATTAAAAAAACCTATAGGCTACACATGCACTTTCACTTGAAAATCATGCATAAAAGGATCCCAAGCTCTTACTTTTGATAGCATCAAAATTAAAGGATTCCTACAATGTGCACAAGAATATTATTGTTTGACATATTAGCCCTGAGCGATTGCGAAATGATGGCAAACAATTGTTGTGGAGGAGAGGCCATAAGGAATTTTGATTTTCCAAAATGAATTTCTCTGCCAAATGATGTTCCAAATAAGCTCTACTTCCTATGATGAAGTTTCAAACACAAGTAAATGGAGAAACCTTACAACCTACTATGAGTCACATAGCTTTCAAGAATTACAAAAAATAGATAAGTTATCACCTATTAAGATGTGACGGAAAAGAGACAATGGTACAAAACTTGGAACATAACAATTTCCTTCCAAGTTAAAAGAAAAAAATTAGATATAGTAAGATAAGATTTGTCAAGCCAAGGAATGTAATACAAGAAAAGATTGGAAAATAAACGCAACTTGGACAACCAAGAAAAATATTCAATGAAAGCTTCATTCATTCAGTCAAAATGTACATATTTAACAATATGAAAATGACTATTTAGTTCATCTTCTAGATGATTGTTCAACTTCTAGTACAATTAGGATATATATAATATAAAATATTATCCTACTACTTCTAGGATTATGTACACTATTGTTACATCCCCCCTTAATTCATAGGGGTAGTAGTAGAATTGCTATTTGTGTTACACATTGGGCAACTTGTTTATGGTACTTATTATTATTGATACGAAGCTCCAATGTTTTGCAAAAGGTTTTGCCTAAATGGTTCCTTTTTGCAATTTCTCGAGAACCAAGATATGGACTTGGTATTTAGACATGATTTTTTTTTCCTAAGTTGAGTCAACTTTCAATGATACTATATCCCATTTTGAGAGAATACCGCACTCATTTTATATGAAATTTTTCACTACTATTTTCTTTTGAGTGATGAAATTTGCACTAAAAAATTGTTCAATTCTATCTTAACTAGAGAACCCAAAATGGTGGTGGCCATGAGTAGTCCAAAAGTGTGCCAACTACATCATGTGACCTAAAGACTAGATAACCCAAGCTAATTTCACCCATGAGTAACCACAAAGTGTGTCGAAGCCTGCATTGAATGACCTAACTTTCTATCAAGCTGAAAAATGTGAAACATTTGTTGTCTACAATATCAACACATAAATTGCTCATATGGTGTGAAAAACTTTGCCAAAAATGAAATTTTTTCTCCATGCATAATAAAAAAAAACCAACATGAAGTGTGCAATCTTAGGTGTTCAAGTGTTGAGTTGAACATTACTTGCTATGACACCACTACAATATATTGCAATGACAAATGATCAATCTAGAACATTCTGTAAGTCTTACCTCTTCATTGAGAAGAAAGAGGCACAGTGATATTTTAATATAATATAAGGAATTTGGTTGGATAATATAATATCCAATGCTGAATCAAAATTGACTGCAAATGCTAAACTTAGCCATAGTGAAACTCCTCTAAAGATGATGTGAGGAAAATAACTAATTTGTGGCAAAGATTCTTAACACTTTTTTCACCAGTAGAGCAAAAAGAACTATGTCATACACACCCCACCTACTGTGGTCAAAGATTTTGTCTTGAATAAAGGAAGGTCTTGTGGAGGCCCTTATATGATGAGAACCTTTCCTATATGAACTCAAGGACCATTTTTTAAAGTTGGATTTGACAAGACATGAAAGCTGCTAATCCAGCTCAAGTTAGAAATTGAGGGGTAATCAGAGACTTTTAAAGGTATGCATAAGCATTTTCTACACTTGTCTAAGGAAAAGGAAATAACAATGTTGTAGAGACCAATAGAAATGTAACCAAAACTAAAATAATTGTTCATCATCCTATCAAAGTATATAGTGGAAGATGATTCCAAGGTGTTAATAGGTCTGTTAAATCAAACCAAGTTACAACCATTGATTTTTAAAGGCTAGGACTGAGAGTCAATCAGTACTATTTTATGAAAATAATATAAAGGTTTTATTATTCAAATACAAATAGATTTTCCACCTTGGTGGGTACCTCCTTGATAATAAAGAGGCTTGTCCAGCCTTGGTAAAGCATACAATGCATTTTGATTGGACACAAATTATAAATTGATCAACCAAGAGAGGAGACCAACTAAAAATTGAGCACATGATAAATTTCCATGGCTAGTGTCAAGAATAATAGTGAATATAGGCTGAGTATTTCCAAAAACACTAATTTTTTAGTTGGATCCTAAAAATGTTGCAACTTATGTTCTTCTCTAAAACATTTGTACGAGGTTCAAATAGTAAAGAGATTGATGAAAGATAGAGGAATTAAAAAGATACCTAGATGTTATAGTTGGATATGCTCTGGTAGACATATATCCAATATGTGGAATTGTAGACAAAACACCTGAATTGTTTGACAAAATGCCTCAAAGAGATGTCATCTAATGGAATGAAATGATTGATTGCAGAATGTGCACAAAATGGATTTTGCAAGGAACCTCTCAAAATATTTGAATTAATTAAGCACTCTGGAACACATCCTAACATTTTAATGTGAAAGGATCCTGAAATAAAGGAAGAAATAGAAGAAATTATGCATTTGTTCAAATGAGTAAATATAGTGTAATGTGTTAATTTTTTTTTCTTTACATCATTTAGGAACTAAAGCATAAAAAATTACATAGAGAGGATTTGAAGCAACAAACCTCAAACTATAGCAGAATCCGGTCAAAAGTTGTTGCCATGTTTGAAAGGACTATTTCTTTTGCATTGGGATTCCCACTCTCAAAAACTGACAAAGGCAATCCAGATACATGACCATTAAAAGATACAAAATTATCACATTAAAGAGAGGAAACAACAAACACTCTGTTAAAATTCCATTCCTACCTCAAAATCTACTGCTTTGCAAGAAAGAAAAGCATTTCAGGCAATTCCAAAGCAATACTTTCATTTTTTTTTATTAAACATCAATATAAAGACCTTTGTTTTGTTGCTCTTATGGAATTTTTTAACTGGGAATGAAACTATTTCAACATTTAGAAAACCATGTTTGACAGGTATACAATATAATCAGATGGTTGAGATATCGAGAATGCTGTGAGGCAGAGCCAAATGAAAATAATAAATAGTGAAAGAACATTTGTAGCTTACAGTTTCAACCGTAGTCAAACTAATGCATTGTGTTTGGCCACAAACAAACTTGGCCCATACATGCCAAGACTGTATATCTGAAAGATCATCTGATCTGGATACTTGAAATGGTTTTCCTTATCTTGATTCATATGTTAACTTTTTTTCACAGTTGACTCATATACCCACTGGGTTATGTACTAAGGGAATTCTTCCTAAATGGAGGGAGCTCTTATCTCTTGGAAAGGCAAGGAAAAATATTTAGAGTTAAAATTCTCTTGAGAGAGTTGCATTTCAGTCATGCTAGTTTTAGGGTTATTGGCAATTAAAGGTAGAAGTCAATATCCATGTTTCTTGAGGATTGTGGCCACTATGGAGTCCATTTAATTAGTTGAAAGTGAAGAATAATGAAAGAGAGGTGTTTGAGAGGCCCTTGGAAGGGACTAAGCTTGTACAAACAAGTTTTTATATTAGATTCTAAGCTTTTTATCTTGTGAATATTTTATTGTATATTCTTTCACCTCACATATCCCATGGCTATACCCACGCATGTTCAATAAAGTGGTAAAAGAAATTATAAATTTTAACATAGATACCGACCAGTTATGAGCTGAAGGGAAGGCCACAAAACCTTTCAGATCTAGTCACATGGATCTTCAATTCATTCCTTATTTTTGTTCATTAGCAATAGCCAAAAAATCCTTATGAAGTAAGTTACGTTCGGGTTAAGTTCCGGGTTTGATATAAAGAATAGATACACATAATAACAAAGAAAGTAATTATGATTATGAGAATTACAATTTTTACAAGGGAGGTGTGGTAGATGGGTGAATTCAAAATAAGGGAAAACAATGAAAATAAATTTAAAAGAAAAATAAAGTTAAAGTGATTTCCACTACTAGCCCAGACACCTATAAGCCTAGGCTTAACATGATCTAAGATACCAGATATGTGTCTGACTTTATCATGTTTTTTCTCCTCTTATGAGCTTTGGTAGCTTTGCTACCCTCAAAAGCGCCTGGTAAATATTGTGCTCTCAATTCTTCATCTTTACCAAAGGCTCGTTCTCAAGGAGAAAATCCTAAATGAGAACCAATGTCTTCAGTATAATCAGATAATGCATATTTAAAGAGCACTAATAAATCAATGTTGGCTTCGGTACCTGGCTGAGTATTTGCATTGGTCCAGGCTTCCATGCTCTCCTTTCGTAGCATCCCATTATCACTATATTCAATGAGAATTATTATTTGGAAGAAAACTTTTAACTATTAAGAAAGTAAGAAGAAGACCATCTTGCTAATACTTGAAATGCTACCAAAGTGAGGTTTGTCAGGCTGAGAAGTAGCTTGCATACACTTAGCATAAAATCCCAGCTCTATGTATAAGATACTTGGAAAGATTATTGATGGCAGAAAGTGGTGTTTCGACTCTGCTAGTCTATCTAATTCAAATAAATGACTAACAAACAACATGAGAGAAGAATTCCAAATGTTTTCAGCAATGGTGTGCTAAACTGTAAGACTAACAGAGTGCAGATGTAATCCAGATTTTTCTTGCTTTGGGTTTGTTAAACATTGCCAGCAGTTTGTAGCAGAACTCCAGGTATCCATCAATTTTCTAGCAGCTGACATATAATCTACTCTTACAATATGCTATGGTTATGTTTTTGCTCCAAAAACCATCATGGATTGTAATTTCTTGGATATGTTCTTTTTCACTAACTTTAAGCTACTTGATTTAAAATTTTCAATCTAAATATTTTTAATATTTTTTTATTAACTGTCCTCCTGCATACCAAAAATTTAAGATTTATTTTTGTCGTTTCTGAAACCCCATCCCTCTATCCCAAAAACTTGGAGAACCACTAATATTTATAGAATGGTAGCAAAAAGGAGATTTAGAAATGCAATATATATCATTTAGATGTCTGTCACTTGATTATGGTAGGATCATTGCATCTTGTGAGAACTTGTATGTTGTGATCATCAAATATACTATGTGCATCTTACCTTATGCAAGGTAGGATCATGGTATCTTCTATGCACTCAATTTGTATGTCTTGATAAAAATACCTTTATAGTTAAACTTATGTCTATCTGGCAATTTGGAATCGCTTTAACATGTTTGCTTCCCATGCAGGGAAGAAGATCTTTGTGGACCTTTTAGAGAGAGTTTGGGCCTATCAAGGATATATATCTACCCAGAGACTAATATACAGGGTAAGTTTATTTTCGATGCCTTTGCTTTATTGTATTTTCCTATTTAGTTAGAGCAAAAGACAGAAACCAGAGTAAAGTATTTGGTTTGGAAGCATACCTTATAGTTTAGTCTTTCATGCTCTCCTTCCATAGCATCCCATTATCATTATATTCAATGAGAATTATTATTTGGAAGAAAGCTTTTAACTATTAAGAACAATAGGAAAGAAATGAAATAATCATTGAGAGACAAACAATAATAAATTTTACAGAAAATTCATTTTTAAGACAACTAAAGGAGATTCCAATTCTTACAACCTCAAGGGATGCCCAATATGATTCCACAGAGTTGCGATATAGCTCCATTTCCTCACAATGAATTTTGTAGAATAGAGTTTCCTGCACATGATTAGAAGACCATAAGTCACTTTAAAATACTTTGAACATGCATTGCACAACTTAAATGAAGGAAAGAGATCCACAAAAAACACTAGCTCAAATTTTCCATTATGCCCTAATTTTAAACTATAAGGAAATTTAAACCCTACAACACAAATTCAAACATGAATTATATCGAAGCAAGAAAAATAAAAGGACAAGAAAACATCAAGTTTGAGGAAAAACAAGACTGCGTGTAGCTAGAGTCCCTGCCGAAGGAATTTGCTAAAATACTAAGCTGAGCGTATTGAAATTTTGATGAGCAAAATAAACTGGAACAACAGATTAAGATTGGAAAAAAATATCTAGAAATGCTTGATCAAATCTGTGTGACACTGAAGAATATATTGTTGGAGAAGCATGAAAGCAGTACATGACATCACAGTAAACTCCATATTTCATATTCGATTAATTGCACAAGTACAGTGTGGACATAAATTCAATGAAGCAATATTTTTAAGTTTGCAAATATCAAATCTACTTACAAAAGATGCAGATATGGAGCCGAGTTATGCAAATCTGCTTTACACAAACCAAATAATTTTAATAAGGCAATGATTTATGTTTTGGTACAACCTTCTGAATGCTTCTACAACCTTGCATGGACTACTCAAAAGTTCCAACACCTTCATAAAATCATGCAGCAGCCCTCCAAATAAGGCGATCAACAATAAATGAGGGGTGATCAGCTTGGGAAGATATGAGACCTCCAAACCCTTACATAATTGTACAGATCTCCCATAGAGCAAGTGCTCCAAGAAAATGTGTCAAACTTAGCAAAAAATATGCAGAAAGAACATATATATCAGCAACCTTGGGCTTTGTGATGGCTAGAAATAATATTGATAGTCTCCTCCAGAAAGTGGCACTCCAGATCTAGCCAAAAATGGTGATGAACATCAGCAATAAATTCTGAAAATCCAACATGAAACTCTCCAAATGCCAATTGCCAAGTTTGCTTGTGAATCTACAATCAGCCCAAAACATTCCCAATAACAACTGATTACTCCTATGAATGATATTGAGGGTTGTGAATGACCAATGGTACAACGAGAGTTGAGAAAAATCAGACTTAAATCTTACCATGACAATAGGAAAGTCTCATTTAAGCCACTATATACATTGAAAAAAAATTATCCCAAGATGAAATAATAGGTGCATGCTTCAAGACTCAAACTTGATGCTAGAAAAGATACAAAAAGAAATACCATTATATGTTGATTAATAAAGTTTATTTGACAAGTACATTTTAGAAGTCATATAAATATCAAAAGGGGATTGCATTATTAATGAACAAAACATTGTAACACCTAATGGTTTTAACCTGTTACCTATTCTCGAACTTCATTTGATATCTCAAGTTGAGCACATGGTAGAATACTTAGGACTTGTTCCAATTGAGTTGTGATGTCATTAAATTTTTTTGCAACTTTAAACCTTTCTAGAATCTTGCAAAAATGCATGAGTGCCAGTTCAAGCAAAATTAACTTGTAGGAGAGTTATGTTTTCAGTTCTCTATTGCCTAATAATGCATTTGTCAAAAATCCCAACAAGAATAGAGGGAACTGTTTATCCTATGGTTTACAAGATTTTCATTATTAAAATGCAACTTGGGCAGAGAATCCATGACCCCCTCATCCACTGCCACCTCGAACCCTACCCCCTTCAGTCTGTGATGCTCTTGCTTCTCTTACTGCCATACATACAAAAATTAAATTTAACCCCCAAAAAAATTAACATACCAACTTCATCAACATTTAGAAATCACAAGTCAAAATAGAAGCCATCTACTAGTAATTCAGAGTCTCGAATCAATACATATCCCTTGTCTAGCCATTTACTTATAATAAGTGAGCTAGAGCACAAAACTCTGCTCATAATAGAATGATATCAAAAAACTAAAATCCTAACAACAATGAACAGTGAATTGCTTAGAACAAAATTTGAAATAGTAAAAGCCTCACAACATATGGGAAACCCTAAAAGAAATGGAACATACTAAAATCCTTATACCTTAACAAATTTTTTCTTGCCAAATACCATAAAAAGTTTAAGTAAATAAATAATCGATACAATACAAGAGAGAAGTAAGCCCTCATTTACTATCAAACAAACAAAAGTTATAAGTTATGGGTAGATAGTAAATCAAGGATGTCATGTTACCTTAAAAGCAATAATAGAGATTAAAACACTTCAGTCCTCATACATATAAAGAAATAGAGAACAACAAATTGCTAAGAATGAAGAGCAAATTGTTGAGAATGAACTTTGAAATAGTAAAAGCATCATTGCAGATGGGAAACCCCAAAAGAAGTGGAACCTTACTAAAACCTTATGCCTTAATAGATTTTTTCCTGCCAAATACTATAAAAAGTTTAAATTAAATAAATAATCGATAAAATACATGAGAGAAGTAAAGCCCTCATTTACTATCAAACAAACAAAAGTTATAAGTTATGGGTAGATAGTAAATCAAGGATGTCATGTTAGCTTAAAAGCAATAACAAAGAATAAAACATTTTAGTCCTCATACATATAAAGAAATAGAGAAAACATTATTAGCAAAATATGACACACTATGAGCATTGCCACAGATGGTAAACCTCCAATATAGACACAAAAATTCAAGTTTTCAAAATGATTTTTTTTAAAGTAAAAAATAATCAAATAGTAAAAGCTTGTATCTGATAGTGCTAATCAGAAAAGCCTCAAAAACCTAATTGCAAATTATCCCATCAAACAACATAATATTTGAAAGTTCTAGGAAAATAATTACAAAAGCTATAGAGAAAAATAGTGAAATCTAGATCATCACACAATTATTGTCAGCAATAGTTGTATTTGAAAGAAATTAAACAAACAAATAACATGATAGTGGACCATCTAATGGTGAAATTTTAATTCCAACCAACATCAGCAGGGATAACTAAAACCCTTACCCATAAGAGCAATTTCTAATCGAATGCACCAACCTAAGAATTCAAGGTAGATGGAAAAAGTAAAATGGTGTCAATTTTCAAAGGTATCAAATACACTATAAGCATTGACACAATCTATAAAGCATCAAAACCCTAACTACATTTATTATATCAAATGACAAAAAATTGAAAAGTATAATGCATAATAAATATAAAGTAGAGATATCAGTAAGTAAAATCAAAAAGCTTAAAACCCAACAAGAATTATAACATTTTTCAATGGAAGTAAGAGATACTTCAAATTACAATGAAAAAAAAAGCGACCAAAAAAAAAAATTAAGTTCTCGGATTAGTATATCAATAAGGTATTTGTTACAAGTTTGATAATTTGGCACTTTATTGTTTTTATTTTCCATTCTGGCCATTTTATTGTTGTAAATGGCCACATGATTTTTTGATTGAATATAAAAGTGGGTTTCTTCTAAATAAAAAAGATACAACTAATAATGTTGATGGTATCAATCAAAAAACTAATTGAAAAAAATAATGCATAATTAAATACTTGCATGGAAGCTACAGACCTTGGTGTGTAAGGAAGAGCAAAGCTATGAAGATGAAGATGGTTTACGCTATTGAGTGGAGGTTGATGGAATCCAAACCTACATAAATTATATAAATAGAATTGGAAAACATTGTCATACAATATAGCAGTACCATCAACATAGATGAAGTATATTATTTTCATAGTAACAAAATTTTAAGATGAAGAAAAATATGAAAAATATATAAAAAAGATGCGTATAATTCATCAGCATCCTAGAAACTAACAAGAGCAAGAATTGAAGGCTTTTCCAAATTTTCAAAATGTGTAAGTACTCATTGTTTCAACACAATAAAAACTATCAATTTTACAGTGTCTGTAGTTCAGGAAGGCAGCAACAGTAATGTGATTGCCAAGGTGGTTCCATAACCTCTTAAGTAGTCCTGAAACTGTCAAGACAATGACTGTTAGAAAGCAACAGTTTTGTTCCAAGGCATAGATCAAAGAGGGGAAGTGAACAGTCATGCCTTTTGGTGTTCCAATTCACTTAAGAAAGCTTCTAGTGCATAGGAAAGATTTCCAACATCTTTCAAAAGGGCATGCAAGTAATAGAGACAAGGTTAAAGAAGTTAGAGCATTGATTTGTATGCAACATCTAGAAGGGAAAACTCAGTTGTAGTTTAGAGGAAACTTGACAGAGTAAGAGCAGCTTCATGGTAGTAATCCACTCCATGTAACTTGTTTTCCAACTAATAGAAATCATGTGGAGGAGGTATAAGCCTCTACCAATTGATTTATCCTCCATTTTGGAGGTTCTCTAAGGTAAATTTAAGTGTTTGCCATTCAATAATGTTCATATGAATGCTTTGCTGCTGTTTGCACAATCAAACTCACTTCTAGATCAATTAATAGTTCTAAGCAGAGCAAGCATCAAGCAATTTTGATGATTCCTAGTTTCAATTAATTGTCTGATGAAATTACATATCATTTTTGTATCAGAAACAGTTATTAACTATAGGAACTGAGGAGAAATTGAATTGAATGACATTGATGATGTCTTCAAAGGATCAATACTTACTCCCTAACAATCTAGAGATTGGAACATCTAGGAAGAATTAAAAAATAATGATGGAATGAGACTTAAATGCATGGGTGTCTGCTTGGAAGGCCACATGGAACAACCAATGAAACATCAGCAATAGATAACTCAAAAACAGAAGCACGTGAATTAGCAACTAGCCCAAATTACTCAGGAACGGTCATCTACAAACATATGCTGTGTACTCTAGCCAAGAAATTTAGTATTGGGGTCGATGGAGAAGAGGAAAAGAGTGACAAGGAGAATTTTTAGGACAAACAAGGGCCTGGGAAAAATGAGGTAAAAGCTAAAATTACTCCATTCAAGGTTGAAACTAAAGTAAAAATCAAAATTCTATAAAAAAGTAAATGCAAAGATATTAAATTCATAGACAAATTAAATGGAAGTATATTTATGTGTTCATAATATGAGTGAGGTGCATATTATGCACAATTGCTTTCAAGGGATAAGGCATGGCCTAACAAATTTTCCTTGCAAAACAAAGAACAAATTCTCAAGACTATAAGACTTATAAAGGAAACCTAAAGAGGAGAACCAGTTCATTAAACCTTGTAGTAGGTCCTTATTAGTGTCAGGTTAGCAATCCCAAATAGGAAAAAGAAAGGGTAACAAAAAAGCAAGTGTAAATATTTTACCTGTACAATGGCCTTGAGTCATTATGCTCCAGGCAGAGCTTATTGGACATGGGATACTACTCGATGGTCATACGCATTCCATAATCTTTTCCATTTTCTTATCTCCCCATGGCCTGTTAAAAGCATTTAAAATACTCAATAAGGGTTTCAAAGAATATCATTTCCTGGAACGTACCACCATATTTGCATACAATAGATTTGTTGAAGAAGCTTGACAAACTTTCAAGAAAAAGAATTAGCAATTGTAAAACCAGAGTCTCACAACCCTAGCTATCTGCTGGTGCCAAAGAGTAGCTGTAAAACAGTGAGTGTTCCAATTTGATGCCAAAAATAGTAGAGAGTTATGAGAAATTAAAAACATACTTCAAGAAAGATGTCGCTCCAGATTTCCAAACTCTGACCATAGACACAGATGGATATTCTTGTTGCCCTAACATGCAAAGAGTGCTGAGAGTTTCAATTTCAGATGAACACAAACAAAGATTTTACATTCCTATGTAATGGGTTATTCGATAATAAACAGAGCACAATCAACATGTGTAGCAATCCAACGCTTCTAGCAGCTTCTCCATGAATACAGTGGCATTCAATGCATTAATTAGTGATTCTGTACTCTCTAGCAGCCAGCACAATTCACATTTAATGTCAAAATATCTGCCCAAATTTATCTGTCATCTTATTTTCCTAATTTTTGTAAAGAAAAATGAGTTATAGAGTGGCTCTTACCAATTAAAAAAGAGATAAATGCTAATTTATAAATATATAAAATAAATTATTAAATTCAAATTATAGAAATACAAGGAATATGTTTAAATTATAAAATGTGATTGGCCAAAGAAATATAGCAAATGCAATTTAATGTAGGGAAAATGCAGGTGAAAACGATAGTCTCCGCCTTAGGGTAGGGACTAATAATGGTTTCACGTACCTAAAAAACCCTAGGAGTGAAATAAGCTCAAATTTTGAGTGAATTTTCCCACGATATCCATGGCCGATGATACGAGTGAGCAGATCGAAGAAAAAAATTAGTGGATTTTCTCATAAATATGAAAATTTTGAAGTGAATTTGCAATGCCCCAAATTTGAGCTTTGATCTCCTTTCTTTCGCTTTGCGTCTAAAACTCCACACCTATGGTTGCCTTTGAGTTGGGATTAATTTCATTCTGAGAATACTTGGAAAAAAAATGTGGAAGCACAGAAAAGGCACATGAGTTTGACAGAATCACAAATAGATATGATCTCATGGACTGCAATGGTTGCAAGATTTACACAAAATGGATTTGTTCAGAAGACTCGAGAAACTTCCAACCTAAAGCAATTGGTAGGTGCAAAGCCAAGTTCTTAGCGAGGGAGGGAAAAGGAAAATGCATGTCTAATGATGGAGGGAAAATGAATGGGAGGGAAATGAAAATTTATTTTAGAATTTTTTTTTTATTGTCTTAATGTAAGACAAAAAACATAGCAAGCTATCATAGTTTTGTGGGAAAATTAAAACTAGCAATCGCACCTTGGTGTGCAATGGGTACACCGAAGAGATGTGGATGGTCAATTAGGGAAAAATGGTCTATTTTTTACATATATTTATGCACTATGGTAGGAAATTTAGCAATTGATGTTGTTTGTACAACAAAGGTCTCAAATCAACAAGGATCCAGGAAACGATCTAGTCATTCCTATCTACTATATCAATTGGTCCACTTCCCATAAATGAAGAAGATAATCAAGTTCCATTAGCAATAGACTCATGTTATGTTTGCAATAGGGAGAGAGATAGGAAGGGAGAGATAGAGGGGAGAAGAGAGAGAGGGGAGTTAAGGAGATAGAGATAGAGATGGAGGTGGAGAGAGAGAGAGAGAAATGGTGATATATTGAGATAGAGATAAAGGGAGAGAGGAAAATAGATATAGATATACAAGTCTTGGAAGAGGGAGAGGGAGAGGGAGAGAGAGGGAGACATGTCTAGAGATAGTGAGGGAGAGAGGAAGATAGAGGTACAAATAAAGATAGTGGGAGAGAGGAAGAGGGAGACAAATATATAGAGAGATATTAGAGAGAAGGAGAAGGAGAGATAAAAATGTAGAGAGATAAGGAGATGGAGAGGGAGAGAGGTAGGGAGAGGGAGAGATATATATAGATGGAGAGATAGAGTGATAAAGAGATAGAGATATAAGGAGATATAAGAGAGGGGGAGAGGGAGAGATAAAAAGTGATAAACAAATAAAGAGTAGAGAAAGACAAATAGAGATGGATAAAGGGAGAGAGAAATAGAGGAGATAGAGAGGAGAGAAAAAGAGGGAGAGATAGATATTCAAGAAGAGAAAGAGAGAGATATAGATAAATGAGAAGAGAAATGGAGAGAGAGGTAGAGATAGAGAGATACATAGGGATAGGGAAGGAGGGAGAGAGAAATAGATGGGGACATATAGATAAAGGTGGGAGATAGAGGGAGAGAGGGAGAAAAAGTAAGAGAGATAGGTAGAGAGATAGGGGGGTTGTGAGGGAGAGATATCTCAATATATAGAGTGGGAGAGGGAGAGGGAGAGGGAGAGATATATAGAGCACGATATAGAAAGATAAAGAGGGACAGGGAGAGATAAAGAGATAGAGGGAGAGAAAGATATAGATATAAAGAGATAGAGAGAGGAGTGAGAGGGAGATCAAGAGAGAGAAATAGAGATAGATAAATAGAGTAGGAGATATGGAGTGAATAAGAGAGATAACATGGAATTCATTGTGCTGCATCACATGAAATTGTTATTATATGCTATATTTTATATATGTATTTAAAAAAATAAAAATAATGGTTATATTTATTATAATATATTATATCTTATATTAGAAATTTTTAAATATAAAGAAAAAAATTATAATTAGTACAAATGTATTTTTATATAAGACAAATTAAATTATATATAATATATTTATATTTATTATTATATATATATATATATATATTTAGAGCTACACGCCCTCCATGGGATGGTGGCGAGACTACACCTCGTGACCTCTTGTGTGCAAGATGTTTTAGCCGCCCCAAAAAATGTATTATTATTATTATTATATAATATATTCTTTAATAAAAGTATTTAATGCAAATATAAGATTATTAATAATTAATAAATTATTACATTGTACAAATTAAATTAATATATAAATATAATACAATTTATAATTAATATATAATATATATTTATATAATACAAATTAAATTATATTAGTCATTTAATTGTGATTTTACCCAATGACCAAATTAGTCACTTATAAATGACCAAATTAGTCATTTATTTTCAAGATACTACTAGTGTTAGTCACGTGACTAAAAGTTTTAGTCAAGTAGTCATTTATTTGCCAAATTCTACTAGTGTTTGATTTATGAAGCAAGTGATAGATTTTGGATGTGATAGCTTGGTTGATCTCAGACATTTGTGATGGCTGTTTGAGCCAACTTGTAATGAAAGTCTTGGAAATAGTAATTTTTAATGATATCCAAGATCGCACATTGGTTGTTGACGTCACAGGTTTTAAATGCTTTGACAGGGGAAGGACGGGTAGGAAGGATAGCCATTTATTCGAAGTGATGGCTTTTTATTACAAGCAAATGCAGCTTTTAGCTTTCATTTCAATTTTCGGTGAAAGCTTTAGTGCAGGGTGAGGAGAAGACTGGTGTGCTGGTAAATTTGAAAGTTGAAGTTATGGAAGCAATGTATGGATTTTCAACAAAGCTCCAGCAGCAAGGTTTCTTTGGTCCAGTATCGAAGTTCAGACTGAAGTACCTGTTAAAAATTCCGCAAGATGAGGTGATAGAAGCGGTGTTAGAGACACTCGGACCGCATTTCATGGAGCCACCCATCGAGGGTGATTAAACACTGATATAGCTTCGTGCTGTTTGCGTGGGGTATGGAATTGAATGAAGAAATCGAAGTGGTTAAATGGGTAATGAGATCCCTGTTTGTGGAGGAGCTGCTGGGGAAAATGGAATCTCAGGTAGAATGGGCAGTCCCGGGGAAAGGTTATGACGTTTCGGAAGGCATTGAGGATATGGATGAAGCTACAGAGGAAGGTCTGATTCCGTTTGTGAGGTGGCGGATGTGTGTGGACAGGGATGAATATAAATTGGAAATCCTCACGGCCTGGGAGAATCTAAAACTTTTGCTGCGGTAGCAAGAAGTGCAAGCGAGGCGGGAGGGAGGTGACCTGTCGAATAGACTTCCAAGGCGTAGACGTTTTGTGAGCAGGGGAAGAGGAAGGGGAGGGAGAGCTGCTAGACAGGATACTTAGTGTGAATGGTGCTTGAAGCTAAAGACGGGGCAAAAACTTTTGTGGAAAGGTGATGTGCAGTAAGGAGGAAATGTGGGGGAATGGCGCGAAAGGATACAAAGAAATGGGTGTGCACAAAGGTAGCTGGAAGGCGAACGACAATGGTGGTGACGGTTTTTTGGTGTGTTGGTGGCGATTTTTTGGTGTGCTGGTGGAGGAACATTCAAAAGAAAACTGATTCTATCTCAGTGCTTTGAAAATAGGTGTTTTTTTCGAAATGTTGCTACAGCTAAATTCAAAATTTTGTATGAACTATGGGTAAAATGGGGTATTTTGGGATGTCAGGGTAGCGCTCTCCGTTTCAATGGATTGAGCTTTAGTTTTATCATGCAGAAAGGCCCTGTATTTGGCATTGTAACTTTTGAAGTTTTTTATATCAATAATATAATAATAACTTTTACCGACCAAAAAAAAAATCAAGTGCACATATGGATGTAGAAATAATTAAATAAAAATCAATTTATTTAATCATGATGAAGAATAAATTTGAATGAACAATATAATTAAATCATTTAAATTTAATCATATCAATAAAGACTTTAGAAAAGTGATTAAATAATAAATGTTAATTAAATGCGGGATTAATTAGATACTTATTGAAATTTTATGCATCTACAATAAGCTTCCCTCTCCTCTCCTCTATCACTTGGTTGGGTAGCATAATACTGCTTTGTAGTGTTCATATTCTCTTTACTATACTATTTCTTTCTCATTTCCTTGGTTGTCCGTGGAGGTGGAAACACCTAAATGGGGGTCTGACTAAGGTAGGCCCCTATACAACCACCCAACATTTTCCTTCTTTATGTGTGTTCTTCCTGGAAGATCAGCTGGTGAATGAGTTTTTTGGTGAGATCATTGTTGCTCTTTTCACTCTTGCATTTTTTATTTATAATATTATAGAATAATTTATTTACTTGCTTGTGTCATTCTGGCCATTTAGTTAGTTAGCTGGGTTGTTAATTGTTTTAGTAGGTTTGACCTTGTCTCTACTATTATCTGACCATACGAACACCAGCGCACTTTAGAGATGCTAGTGCGTTGCACTGTCGTCCAAAGACTGTGCTTCCGTCTTCAGGCAAAGAGCTTCCTGAGGTGCAAATTTGAACCTGAAAACTAGCTTTCCTAGCCCCACTTTGAAATTTGGGATTGCAAGGTGATTTCAAGACTTTATAGTCCTCATCATTCTTATCCTCCTACACTAAACATTGCACTTAGTTGGGGTAAGTTAGGGAAACCTCTCGCATCTTAACCCTCTGTGACCTAGTGTCTTGCACGCAGTGGTCCTACTCTCTTACACATTCACAAGAAAAGAATTAGATCAAATGGAAATTTCAAAAGCAAAACTTTATGTCAAAAGTGAAGATCTAGAGCAAGTATGAATACCTAGAATGAGTACGAGCTTTCCAACAAGTCAAATGCACAAAAAATGATGCAAAAGCATAAAAAACCTAAAAACCTCGCTATTGACTTAGGAAACTTTGTACATGAATTACAAGAACATGAGAAAATGAAAATAAGAAAGGAGAGTGTACATACCAAGCCACTTATGCTTTTGTGCTATCCAAACTCTTGAACCAAGTTCGAATGATGTAGAGCTCCTTGAATCTGAGGCATTGCTCCTCAACAACTAATAAAATGGAAAATCCAGAGACAAGAATTTTCTATAGGATCAAAGCACAAATGAGGAAATTAGAACACTAATTACCTATTTTAACCCTCAAAACCCTATTTTTTATCTAGGAAACCTTAATTTTTAATTAGGCAACCTTCCTACATTCAAATTAGGAACTCCCAAGAACATTTAAACAAGCAACGAGGGACCTATAGACTTAATTTTTCATCCTAAACACATTGGAACTGAAATAGAATAGTGTCATGAGCTTGACCTCAAAATTAAATTTTTGGTCAACCTCACGAGGGGGTAGCATAGAGTCCTACTATCATTCCATCAATTGTCGGGGCATAGTGGGGAATAATTTTTTTTCAAAAACTTGATATTAAAATTAGAATCTTTGAAACAAAGCAAATATTACTTTGTCTCAAAGAGGGGAAAAATGTAGACATGTAAAATTGACTTAAAACCTATCACACACCCTAAATGACATTTTCACATCATCGACATCATTATCATCAAACATCACTACCTTTCACATCAATTGCATCCCAAAACCCTAATTTCCCTTATTAATTTAATAATACAACATTGTTTAATTAATTCACCTTTTCATCCTTTTCGATGAATTAAATAAATTTTATTTATTTAGTGAAGTCCTAAAACCCTATTTCTACTATTAGTTGAATAAAAGAAATTATTTAATTAATTCACATTTCTATCATTTCTACCAATTAAATAAATTACATTTATTTGATGAAGTCCTAATCTCACTTTATTTTATCCTGATTAGTTAAATAACACCAATTATTTAATTCCATTGCTAAATCACTTTATTCCCCTAAAGTTAATTGAATTATTAAATCATAACAGTTCAATTAACTCACTTTCCCTCTGAAAATTTGAATAATTAAATCAAACTACTCAAAACATCATTAAAAATCAAATCAAAATAATGCAACTTTGTTTGCAATAGTAAAACTTGATTTGCACGTTCAACTCCAAAATGAATGAATTAATTGAATCAATTAATTAATCTTTTTCAACCACTTTCCTGATTGAGTAAATTACGATCCCTTTATTTCTCAATCTAATCCTAATAGATCAATCTATTTCTGATTAAGCAAATTATGATTCCCTGATTGAACAATCTATTCTTGACTGATCAATCTATTCTTCAATCCCACTAATTATTCAATCTATTTATTTAATCACATAAATTGTGCAATCTATTTTGCACATATTATTCATGTCTAAATCCTCTGAAAATATCTCAACCATTGATCTTGATTCAATATTGTTTAATCCTTACCATCCATTTTGAATCACATTTTCTATATAAAAAATCTCTTTCCTCATAAAGAAAAAGGATCAGGGAATCAACCTATTCAGACAATGAAGTAATTCCAAAACACCATTGATAGAGCTTCAACATTTCTTCAATCAACCAACCAAGATATCATTCTTCAAAATTTCACACAAAAACTATGGAGGCTTCACAATGATACAAGAAACCACATCCTCATGAATATACTCTGATATGAGATGGGTAAAAGTTTTATTATTGAATTCAGTTGTTTATGTATTTCATTTTCAAGTTTTTGAATTCAGTATTCTAAATTATGCATTTTGTAAGTGTAGGAATAGATCTTAGATTAATGTTCTTGATCATGCATTGGATTCTAGTTTCAATTTCATTTCTCTTGTTTATGTCTATGATTTTCCCCCTCACACAAACCAAATATTTATCAATGCTCAAGATCAATACAAAATTGATTTTACAACTGCTTGGGGAACATTCTGTTGGGTAGGCATGCCTTTTGGATTGAAAAATGCAGGTGTAGCATATCAATGAACAATGACATTAATATTTCACGATGACATAAATAAGATCTTGGAAGATAATTTTGATGACATTCTAGCCAAATCTTTAACTAGACAAGACCATGTGAATGTTCTTCATAAAATCTTTGAGCGAATGTGAAAATACAACAAGATTGAATTTGTAAAAGTGTGTTTTTGGTGTAGATAGCAGAATAATTTTAGGTTTTATCATATCTCATAGGGGCATTAAGGTGGACACAAATAAGATTGATGCTATTATTACTGTGCAACCTCATAGAAACATCTCTCAATTATGCACATTACAAGGAAGGATTTAGGCTATGCGTCATTTTGTAGCTTCCTTAGAGGATCAAACATTACCATTCACACAAATCTTTAAGAAATATTTTTAATTTAATTGGAATGGGGATTGCAAATAGGCCTTTGAGAGTTTGAAATATTATCTTATTACTCTGCCTATTTTGCAACCCGCTATTCAACACAAGCCATTCATCCTTTACATTGTAGCATCTACCCATGCTCTTGTAGAATTGTTGGCTCAACAAGATGATAACAATAAATAACATATTGTTTATTACATTAGCCAAACTTTGATTAATTATGAAAGAAAATCTTGTCTATTACATTAGCCAAACTTTGATTAATTATGAAACTTGTTACACAATGATAGAGAAACAATGTTTGGCTTTGGTGTTCACTAGTAGTAAACTGGGACATTATTTATTAAACACCAAAATCCATGGCATGGAAATTTTTTATCCCTTTAAACATCTTTTTACTAAGATAGATTTATCAAGATGACTAGCTAAGTGGGTTATGTTGTTAACTGAATCTGACCTTAAGTTTGTCTCAAAAAAAGTGATTAAAGAACAAGCCTTGACTAACCACTTAGTTGATGCTACTTCTCCCCTAGCATTGCCTTATATAGACTCATTTCTAGATGAGAATGTGTTTCCTATTGAAAAAATTAAAGAAACATGGGAATTATACTTCAATGGTTCCAAGTGTTGAACGGGCTCAAGATCAGGAGTTATATTAATTCCTCCTTCAAGTAAGCCTATTCCCTTATTTTTTCATCTAAATTTCCTATGTACAAATAATACTGTGGAGTATGAGGCTTTAATAAATGGTATACGTGTCACGTTAGTGTTAAAGGTCAAACACATAAACTATGCTACTTTTATTTTTAATAAATAATTATTATTCATTTTATTTGAATTATATTTACTAAAGTCTTGATTGATAGGCTGATTGAAAAACATCTATAGCTTTCAAAGCGATATCACATTTTTTTGAATCTGAAACTTGTCGTCACATTTTTATGCTTTACATATGGGATTAAAAAAGAATTGAATTTCATGAAGTTTAGACCAAGTTAAGATTGGTCAGACATACAAGTTTTAATATTATATAAAAGTTGAATAAAAAACTCATGAAATTAATTATTTACTTGGAAAAAATTACAAAAATATGCATCACATTGGAACATGAGTCCCTCTCGCTTCTATCTAAAAATAATATAAAAATATTATCATTTTATTGTGGTTGAAGATTGGTCGGTGGACACCCACTTCTTATTTTTTCCTAAACTTTAAGTACTCGCATTGAAATTTCAATTTTTTCATCAAATAGATTTTTTTTATAAATAAACCTAGTAGTTTAAAAACTACATTCAATTTTCTACAGATTCTATTCATACATATTTTTGAAATAATATAGATAACTTATTCAAATTTTTACGTCAAGTTTCCTAACTTTGATTTTTCTTAATTTTTTGCCACTTAAGGGCATGTTTTTTCCATGATGATCCTGCACATACCCATATCTATATTTGGGGGTTCTCTCTTAATTATTAGAAAAATAAATGGCACATGTTAAGAAAAGCGTGATAATTTTGTTTGATATAGAGATCTTACAATTATAGTATTAGACAAATTTGAATCATATACGGTAGACAACATCCCACAAAAGGACAATTGACACATAGATACAATGGCAAGCACCACTTCCCTTGCATCTCCCAATGATCCTCTAGTCGAATTCACATTTAAAGTTCAAATGATCCCTAAACCATCAATAGATTATGAGAGAAAAGAAGTGTTATTGATTGATACTAATAGTTCTAGCGAATGGTATACAATGATGTTCCACTATTTGAAAGATGATACCTTTCCTATGCCTACAACTAGGAATACTCAAGCTCGTATGTGAAAGCTTGCATATAAATACATAATCTTGGTAGACATTCTATATAGAAGAACATTTAATGGCCTCTTACTTCAGTGTCTTAGACAATCTGAAATCCCCATAGCACTTAAAAAAGCTCATGCAGATGCTTGTTGGGGACATTTTGGAGGAAGATCCTTAGTTCAAAAATGAATTTATGTAGGATATTATTGGAGACACATGGAACAAGTTTGTTTTGAGTACGTGAAGAAATGTCATAAATGTCAAAAGCATAACAATTTTATTCATGCCCCTACCTTCGAACTTCGAGCTCAAGTTCCTATTTGGCCATTTTTTGTTTGGGGTTTGGACCTTATTGGGAAGATATCCCCACCTTCTACTATTGGACATAAATTTATCATTACTACAACTAATTACTTCACGAAATTGGTAGAAGCTATCCCTCTTCATTCCAAACTAGATGATGTAATATTTCATTTCATATTGGAACCTATTGTTGCTCGCTTTGGTCTCCCTTCTCCATTATTTTTAGATAATGGAACTTCACTCAAAAATAACGACATGAATAAATTCTTGGATACATTCAATATTCAACATAATTTTTCAACACCCTACCATCCGTAATCAAATGAACAAGCAGAAGAAACTAACAAAACTATCAAACAAATCTTGTGAAAAATAGTAAACAACAACAATAAATATTGTCATACGAAACTAACCTACACATTATGGGCTTATCATGCAAGTGTTAGAACATTGAGTGGAAATACTTCATATAACCTAGTCTATGGTGATGAAGCGATAATGCCCTTGGAGTTAGAGATTCCTTCCTTGATAATTGCTCTTAAAGGGCATATTTATGACACTACTTACAAAGAACAATGAGTGCATCAGGTTGAAATGCTTGACGAACAACATATTGTTGGTGTAATTAATTATTTAATTACACTTTAACATAAGTTTACTTAGGCATATTTTATTTCCTAAGTTAATTCTTATCCTTATCTTATTGAGCTATCTTTTTGCTCAAGATAAGATTAGGGTTGTTTTTTCTTGCTTTATTGCATCATTGTCTTTTTGAATGCTTTTGTATTATTTGTAAAACAATTACATTCAATAATCAATTATGCTGATTTTAGCTTACACAATTTTGTTCTAAGGGTTTACAGATTTTGTTTTGAATATCTGTTGCATGTGATAGGTGATTGCTTGCAGGTGATTCTTAGGGACTGTGAAGTTGGTTTTTCAACTTCTACATAGTATTAGAGCTCAAGACCTATTGTAGCCTGTTCGTGTTTTG
>VDFB02389150.1:0-37752 GCA_007258455.2 Sequoia sempervirens
TAACACCCCGTCGTGTGAACCCCAAAGGAACAAATAAGGATGCAACAATTTTTTTTTAAAGAACATTATAAACATACTTAATTATTCCAACATAACAATGTACTAAGTCGCATGACTATCTCCCTTGGGGTACACAAGGACATTACTACACTAACCCATAACAAAGATAATAGATTAAACAATAATTAAATAGTTACGTAAATCCATTCATTCTCATAACATCATTTAAATATCCATTAGCAATAACCATATTAATACCATATGTACATATGACAATAAATGCAATTATAAAGATATAAAGTGTTACATATTTTGATAGATATAACAAAACATAACCAACTATTACAAATGATAGTTCCTGAATAAATACATGGCCTGAATATACATTACATCCATATGATAGTACAATACAACTGTCTGGAAATACATCTCAATAACCAATATAAAAATTACATCAAGGTGGTCCCAACACATGTGGGAGACGATACACCAATGAATACATTATATCTGAGGTATAAACATACATCTGGTACATAAGAACACTAGATCAACAACATCTGTCAAAACCCTGCGATAAAAGATACATCTGCAACCAAAGGAAAACCAATGGGGTGCGAAGCACATTCCACCCAACCACCCTCGTGCTAGGAGTGGACAAGGAAGGATCCCCAACCAAGCATGTCTAACAAAAACATGAGACTAACTCTAAACAAAATAATATAACATCAAAGACCACATAGAAACTAAACCATGATAATTCATCACAGGTCATAACGATAAACCACTCAGAAACTCAACAATGATAAAACCAAAGATAAAGCATTAGACCACTTCCAAAACACCACAATATATCACTTTCCAAAATTACAACAAGTCATGAAACACATCATCATTAAATCATAAATCATAATATCAAAGACTACTTCCAGAGGACTTCAATAAAATAACACAAATAGAATGTTAGAGGAGAGTGTCATCGCATGGCTTAACATGAATTATCCAGACAACCTATCACAAGGTGCCACCTCCATCTCTACATGGATTATCCTGACAACCTAGCAAAGGTTCTGCCTCCATCTATGGTTCTCCTGACAGCCTATCTCAAGGTGTCGCTCCATAGGGTTACTCATGCGGAATCGTTAACCTTTCATGAAGACAAGACAACTATCTTGCCAACCACGGCCTTCTCTATCCCCTTTAGTCTAAGGTAGCACTAACAGGCGGATGATGCAACACAATTATCTTATTAATTTTTAATCCCCACCCATGGTTAATTACTTAGGTTATCACTGATTAATCTAACTCTATTTGGGTTACCCTGATAGCCCCTTTGTGTGCCAGCCCCAACTTAGAGCCACTCTCTCTAAACACTCAAACACGAAATATCCAACACAACAGGATTATATCAACAAGAACTACTAAACCCATCAAATGGATCATCTGCGTGGCATAACCATCTTGCGCAAAATCATATGCACAACATTCACAAATGGTACAATCCTAGTGTACATTATCATCACCACCAAAACCAAAACATAAGGGCAATCATCAAATTACAAGATCAAATAAAAATCATAGCATCCCTACCTCTGGAAGTTCCTAGACAATAACTTAAGTCCTTATAGCAAGATAACTAACTCAAGGGTTCACCTGCAAGACATAAACCTGAATAAAAGAAATCCACAATGGATAAAACAAGTAAACTCAAGAGAAGGAAACTACATAAAATAATGCCATGAACAAAATATATTAAACCATAAATTTCACCAAATTAATAAATAATTTAGTCGAGGAAATTCAATTAAATAAAAGAACTACATACTTTATTTCTAATTTCTGAATTTAACTCTAACATTACAAATTATGAAAAATTACCTATTATTTCATTCTCGCAACATTTATAACTAATCAACATATATTTATTTATATATATATTTACACACGCATATATATACATGTATATACACTTTTTGTAATAACCCTCCTGGTTGCTAGATGGACTCAGTAGTGTTATGTTTTGTTTGATGCTCAGATACTATGATGATACTGTTATTATTTGATGTGGTTATTCAGATACTATGATGATACTGCTATTGTTTGATATGGTTAGTTTAGATGCTAGACGATGTTATTTCATTTTGGATATGACTACTTTATATGACATTATGGTTGATTATATCTGTTAATTTTGTGAATTGTGATATGATGCAATGATTTAATTTAATATGTAATGTGATGATTGTTATTTAGAAATGTAACTCATTGATTATATTATTATTGTTAGAATAGGTGTGACGAAGGACAATATAGCATCACTCGTTTGCGAGTGCCTTGTTATGTTGCAATTCCTTCTCACAATGCAGTATCTTGATTTAATGCTTTGATATATATGTATATATGCACATGTACACAACTTCGTTTGTATGCAGGACTGCAGGTACAAGTCTCGATTCCACCTGCTTCGGAAGGAAAGGGCGAGCACCAAATAACCCAACGGATAAATGTTGATACAGAGGTGACGATGAAGTCCTCCCGTCCCATGATGTCAGGTCGTCTCATCTGTTTGGTATAGTTGATGTTGTGTAAATGTCGTTATGGCCTGTTGTGTTATGTGTTTGTCTCATTTTATTTATGAGAGCATTTATAATTATGAGTTATCTTAATGAATGAGATAAATTAATTATTTTAAATGTTGGATTAAATAATATTTAAATATATAAACATCTTTATTTTTTTGAAAATCATATATTGCAATTAATTAATAATTAAATATTAAATATGCTTAATTATTTCAATTAAATAAATTGGTGGTGGATAATTATGAGAATAAATTATTTAAAATAAATTTGAGATGTGAGTTGCAAGAAAAGTTGAAAAAAAACAGGAATTAAAGTAATAAAAACAAATAAAAGAACAAAACACAGTGTGAGCCAATAGGGTTTGAGTGTTGAAAAGAAAGCTGGTTTTAAAGATTGATTTTTCCTTTTATCTGGATTTTTTGGAGGAGAGCTTTGGAGAGAGGAAGAACATATTTTATTTAACTATGAATTTTTGAGAAGTGCTCACACACACACACAGAAGAACAGAAGGTTGGAAGTGCTCAAGTGAAGGTGGAGTTCATTCTGGACTAGGATTGGAATCGGATTCGAGAGCATCAGAGTCAAGCAGGCGTCTTCAAACTCGCATTGGACTCCAGGTTCCTCTCGTTGTTATTTTTTTTCTTTTACCCTCTTCTATTTTCTGTTTGCTTCAGAAAAAGAAATAAATAGATTTTATTAAAATGTATGTTGTGATTATAGGAAAAAAAAAAAAAACTTCTGTTGAAAACTGAAACTAGATCAGTTAGTAGTTTGGAAAACAAAGGGGATCATAGAAAAATCATACTGTCTAATTTGTTTATTAAAACAGGAACCCTGATCCTCTGGAACATTTCAACCTATAAACGATAGGATTGTAGAAAAGATGATTCTCTGGTTGAAGATAATAAATTTGGGGTTTAATCAGTTTATTGAAAATATAAATGGATATAATTATTGTTTTGTCCCTCTTATTTGTTTTGTTATGCCTCTGTATTTTGTTTACCAAAATATATATATATACAGTTTTTATATTGCCCTCTTGAACCAGAATATATATTTTATTGTCTGATTTATATTGACCCAGAATATATATATATATATGTATATATATATATATATATGTTAATATATATATATAAAGATATATATACATACTGGTTCGTATTGGTTGTTTTATTAAACAAAATATTGGTCCGTCGGCCGTACCGTCGTCCCATGGATTTTATTGTCTCCCAGAAAAATGAAATTCTATATTGATATATATTTTATGTTGGGTATCTTAAGATTTTTGATTGCTTGAAATATTTGTTTATTTTAAAACAAATGAAATGAAAGGGATTTCTGTGCTGTGAAATTTTCGACATCGTCCGTGCACGGGAGAAACGGACTCGTTTCCCGTGATAAAAAAAAAAAAAATATAAAAACAAAATAGAAAATTTAAAATATCGAAATTTTTTTTATATTAAAGCGAAGTCCTTTTTTTGTATATATGTTATGGGGGTTGGGGAGGGCACGGTACCCGTACCCACCCCGCGCCCCACTTGCGTGGCGGACTGCTGTGCGCAGCAGTCCGCAGGACTGCTGCGTACAACAGCCCGTGGGGACTGCTGCGCGCAGTCCCCACTTGGGTATTTGAGTTTTGTATGTTAAATTTAATTTAATTTTATTAAATTCTATTTTTATATATATATGAATATATATATATAATATATATATAAATATACATTTATATATATATTATATATACATATTTATGTATATATTATATATACATATTTATGTATATATTATATATACATATTTATTTTATTTAGTGATTATCTTTATTTAAATTAATTTTGTCATTGCAAAAATATATATATTTGATTTGATTTTTTTTAGTATATATATGTATATATATATATACTTATAATAAAAATAATGAAATGAGAATTCTTTTATAATAAATATTATTGATTTAGTATATTAAAAGTGAATGTTTTACTTAGTTAATTAGCTGATGAGATTTGTAGAAATTAACCATTCTTTTCTTCTTTGAATTATATTATTATTTGGTGGTGTTGTGTTTCATCAACTTTCTTTATACATCTGAGTGAATCGTTTTCTTGTATTTATGAAATCGTGAGGTCTTGATTTTGTTCTTCTTGTTATGACTGTAAATTTCACTCGTGATGTGGGAACCCTCTTGTTTTGTAACCCTAGTCCAGAGGCTTGTTATTGTTGAAGTTGTCTTCATAATACCTTTGGTTTCGAAGCTTGGTAATTTGTGCTTAGAAGGGTTGGACATTTCCTTATGATAGTTTGTGATGGATTGTCGCGAGAGGGATAATACCTCGCATGTGTGGATTCGAGTATTATGGTTTTATGATTTTTTTTGTGTTAGTCCAACCCATGCCTGTTTGAGATATGTTAGGGGTCATAGGAGGGAGAGTGGCTCTTTGTGGGCGCCGGTGCCTCGGATGAAGAAGGGCCAGGATAACCCTCGAAGAGTAGTAAACAAGTCATAACCTAAACAATAAGAGTTAGGGGATGGTGGTTTAAAATACAGGAATGGCAGAGCTTGGATTCTCAGGCTATGCATTCCAGGCTACCTTAGACTAGTGATAAATTTGGGAAGGCAAATTGAATGAAACATAAGTGTAGATAGATGCTAGAGAGAGAGACCTATTAGCTCGCATTAGCTTCCTATGATGTAGAAGCTGGGGTTGGGAAGGCGGGATATCCATAGATGGAGTCTGCGCCTCAGTGATTGGAGAAGGAGCCGAGAAATCCATAGAAACTATCACGATGGCGCTTTCCTCCACTTGACACCCTTGTGCTTGTTGTTGCCTCTCGATGTTATCTCTTTGTGATGTATCTTTGATTTCTTGTGAATTTGATTCGTGATTGTTCAGTGATATTACTTCATGTTTTCGTGATGAGTTCTTAGTTTAACTTGTTATGTGATTTGAGTACGTGGATGGTTGTACATTGCATATTTGAGTTGTACTTGTTCTGTATCATGTTGTTGAGTCGGTTTGACATTCATGGTCGGGTTCACTTCCTCGTCACCTCTGAGCACGGGGGGTGAGTTATAATAAATTCACGCAATTTGGAGTCAGAGCGATGCTTTCCTTTTTGCGTTAGGAGTTCCCCATGCGTCACTTATCTTCTCGGCTTCCACTTGATCTGAGATGTTCGGTAGTTTATGCTTCATGTTTCCATTGTTGCTATCAATCCCATGTTGGAAATTCAAGTATTGTAATTCGCTGTATCGAAGAAAGATTGTAATGCTTGTTATTTTATTATGATGTAGCAATTATAGGTTTGGAATTGGATCATATTAAAATTTACATCATGGATGCCAGTACTATCATAAATCTTTTGTCATACTAGCATCATGGCTATCGTTTATATCTTTGTATATAGTTTTCATAATTAAATGGTTATGTTGTTTTCATTATCTTTATGTTGTGTTGTGATTGCAATGTAACCTCGCGTGCCCCAGAGAACCATGTGGTTTTAATGCTATGTGTTATGCTATGTGTTTATGATTTAATGTTGTTACATGTTACTTCTTTTATTTTAAAAAAAAAATTTATTCGCATTATGTGTGTTCTCTGGGGTTTGCACGACGGGCGTTACAACTTGGTATCAGAGCCAAGGTTGCAAACGCTAGGGTCTTTGGGTAGTGTAGTCCATTAGGTTACCGTTTGTGCAACTCTTGTGCTCATGTCGTACTTTATCTTGTGGCGCAGAACTATGCCTCGAGGTAGAGGACGTGGTCGTGGAAGAGGGCGTGGTGCCGGACGTGGAGCAAACCGGCGAAGTCCCTCAGTTCCTAGTTCCCATGGCTCTGAGCATGAGGAACAGCAGAGCCTTCATAGTGTTCCATCAGGTAACCAGAATCCAGTACCGCCAGGTCTAGACGGTCAGTTACAGCATATACTTGGAGAGATTCTTGACCGATTGGGACCCAGGTCAGATGAGGTACACCAGGTGGAGAGGGAGAGAGAGAGATCTCCGAGGCGCAGGGATACAGATGTGGTTCCGGATGCAGTCGTAGCAGGCCATATGAGGGATTTGATGAGGGCACACCCTCCTACTTTTGATGGTTCTGGAGGAGGGCTTGAGGCTGAGACCTGGTTAATTGACTTAGACCGTTGCTTCGCCATGCACCCCTACGGTAGCAATACCAAGGCTCGGTGCGCAGTGATGCACTTGCGAGGCTTTGCGTCTACTTGGTGGCGCCTTGAGGAACAAAAACTACATCTTGATCTCAGTATGGTTACTTGGGAGTTATTCTTAGACAGGTTCAGAGCTCGTTTCCTCTCAGACCACTGGAGGCAACGCAGGGCTGACGAGTTTCACGACCTCAAGCAGTTGTCTATGTCAGTGGAGCAGTATGAGAGGCGCTTCTATGAGTTGAAGCAGTATGCAGGGATTAGCCACGATGAGGGCATGTTAGTGCAGCATTTTGTTCGGGGCTTAAATGCCTGCATCAGTGGTGGTGTACGAGTCTTCGAGCTGAAGATGATGGAGATGGCAGTGGAGAAGGATCGCTTAGTGGAGGAGAATTTGGCCATGGCTTTGGGTGGTCACATCGGAGTACAGATTGGTAGCACGCCCACACCTGGTTATGTTGCTCATGGAGGGCAGTCACAGGGAGCAGGATCTTCCAGGAACAGGTACCCACCCTCGAAAGGGGGTTATCAGCAGCAGCAGCCTCAGCAGCAGCAGTCAAAACAGAAATCAGCAGCAGCAGTCAAAACAGAAGAACAATCAATCTCAACAGGGTGGCAATTCTCAGTTTCGTAGAGATCGGAGCAGGAACCGGGTTCGACAGGAACGTTTTGTACAGCCTGCACCTAGCTTCCAGTCAGCACCGACTCGTGGGAGTTTTCAGCAGTCAAATGCTCCATCAGGGGGCAGAGGTTTTGGCAGAGGCACTGGGTGTTTCTCTTGTGGACAGCCGGGGCATATTGCTAGGATGTGTCCTCAGAAGAACACCTCCGGATTTAATCAGAGGCCAGCAGCATCAGAGCCGACAGTAGGTGATGCAGGGAGATCTCATCGTGTGTTTGCTTCAGTGGATAATCGTCAGGCAGTCCATCAGAACACAGTGGTTGAGGCATCAGGTGTGTTGAATAATTCTAGCATTTCTATACTTTTTGATTCGGGTGCTTCTGATTCCTTTATATCACCTTTAGTTGTTGAGCGATGTGGTTTGGTGGAAATTAGTCAAGGCGTAAAATGGCATGTTGAACTAGCATCAGGGTCCAGGGTTGTGGTAGAGAAACTTGTGCAGGATTGTAATTTGAGTATAGGTGAAATGTCAACCAAGGTGGACCTCAGAATTCTGCCACTCGGTTCTTATGATATTGTCTTAGGCATGGATTGGTTGAGTGCACATCGTGCTATGATTGACTGTCGTCGAAAGGCAGTAAGGTGCACTGATGACTCTGGTAAGGAGGTGGAGATCTTGGGTATTCAGAGGCCCATCTCATTACGTATGATCTCTGCCATGCAGCTCAAAAGGCACTTCCGACAGGGTTGTCAGCTATTTGCAGTATCTGTGAGTGACTTGGAATCTGAGGATAGTCAGGGGTTGTCATTGGATGATTACCCCCTCCTTAAGGGTTTTTCTGATGTGTTTCCAGAGGAGATTCCTGGTATGCCGCCTAAGCGAGATGTGGATTTCCGGATTGATCTGGTACCTGGAGCCGAGCCCATATCTCGAGCTCCATATCGGATGACAACACAGGAACTACAGGAACTCCGTCTTCAGTTGGAAGAATTGTTGGCCAAGGGCTTTATCCGCCCAAGTGTTTCTCCTTGGGGAGCACCTGTGATATTTGTGAAAAAGAAGGATGGTTCTCTTCGCTTGTGTATTGACTACAGACAGTTGAATAAGGTAACAGTGAAGAACCGTTATCCATTGCCCAGGATTGACGATCTCTTCGATCAGATAAAAGGGGCAAAGGTGTTCTCTAAGATTGATCTCAAATCGGGATACCACCAGTTGAGGATTGCAGATGCAGATATTCACAAAACCGCATTTCGAACTCGATACGGACATTACGAGTTCACTGTGATGCCGTTCGGGTTAACGAATGCACCTTCAGTCTTTATGAGTCTAATGAATGGAGTATTCCGTACATACTTGGATAAATTCGTTCTAGTGTTTCTCGATGACATCCTGATCTATTCTAGGTCGATGGAGGAACATGAAGAACATCTAAAGCAGGTATTGCAGTGCTTAAGGGATAATCAGTTGTTTGCTAATCTCAAAAAGTGTGACTTTTATAAGACTGAAGTTCAGTATTTGGGCCATGTGATTTCCGGTGAGGGAATTTCAGTTGATCCTGCAAAGATTCAGGCCATTGTGGATTGGCCCGCACCCACCAATGTCTCAGAGATTCGCAGCTTCATGGGACTTGCAGGATATTATAGGCGGTTTGTTCAGGGGTTTTCTAGGTTGGCTCATCCTATCACCTCTTTGCAGAGGAAGGGAAAGAAATTTCTTTGGTCCGATCAATGTCAGTTAGCTTTCCAGACTCTGAAGGATAAGTTGACTAGTGCTCCAATCTTAGCAGTTCCTGATCCGGCAGGTGATTTTGTTGTTTGTACAGATGCTTCTTTGGAAGGTTTAGGGGCTGTGTTGATGCAGGAAGGTCGAGTGATTGCTTATGAGTCACGGAAACTGAAGGACCATGAACTTAATTACCCCACTCACGATTTGGAGTTAGCCGCAGTTGTGCATGCCTTGGTGAGGTGGAGACACTTTCTCCTTGGGCATCGGTTCGAGTTGCATACAGATCACCGTAGTCTACAGTACATCTTCACGCAGCCGAACTTGAATGCAAGACAGAGAAGGTGGATGGAATTTTTGTGTGAGTACGACTTTGAGGTGAAGTATATTCAGGGTAAGGAGAATGTTGTAGCAGATGCTTTGAGCAGACGCAGGCATGAGCTATCCGCTTTGACTCTTGAGGTTGATTTGAAGAGTCAGATTGTTGCAGCTCTTTCTTCTGATGATTGGTATCAGGCAGTGAAGGCAGAGATTGAGTCGGGTAGAGCCTTAGAAGGTAAATTTGCAGGGTACTCTTTGGATTCGGATGGTATTTTGCGCTATGCAGGCCGTATGTATGTACCTCCTGTAGAGGGTCTTCGTACCCTTATTTTGACGGAAGCTCATAGAGCTCCTTATTCGGCACACCCAGGAGTTAAGAAGATGTACGCTGATCTTCGTGCACTATATTTTTGGGCAGGTTTGAAGCGTGACATTGCAGATTTTGTGGCTAGGTGTCTCGAGTGTCAGAGAGTGAAGGCCGAGCATCATCATCCGGCAGGCTTGTCGCAGCCACATCTTGTTCCAGAGTGGAAGTGGGACATCATTTCTATGGATTTTATAGTCGGGTTGCCTATGTCCTCCAGGCGACACGATGCTATCATGGTTACTGTTGACAGATTGACCAAGGTAGCTCATTTCTCTCCTATTCGATCTTCATATACTACTTCAGTGGTGGCTAGGGTGTTCATGGAGGATATTGTTAGATTACATGGGATACCGCGCAGGATTATTTCTGACAGAGATCCGGTATTCACTTATGCATTATGGACATCCCTTCAGCGGTCCTTAGGGACTAAGTTGAATTTTAGTTCTGCCTACCATCCTGAGACAGATGGTCAGACTGAGAGAGTTAATCAGGTGCTTGAGGATATGCTTCGGATGTATGTCATGGACCAGCAGTCTCGTTGGGAAGACTACCTACATTTGGTTGAGTTTGCCTATAATAATGGCTATCACAGTTCGATTGGCATGGCTCCATTTCAGGCCTTGTATGGTCGTCCTTGTCGCACCCCTTTGAGTTGGGATCAATTAGAGGACAGGGTTCTTCTTGGACCTGAGATGCTTCGTGACATGGAGCAACAGGTAGCTCGCATCCGAGAGCATCTAGTAGCAGCTCAAGATAGGCAAAAGAAATTTGCGGATGCACACAGGGTAGATCGACAGTTTGCTATAGGAGATAGGGTGTTCCTCAGAGTTCATCCTCGGAAGAGCCCTATTCGTTATGGAAAGGGTTCTAAGCTTGCACCCCGTTTCGTGGGTCCGTTTGAGGTGTTGGAGCGTATAGGTCCCGTTGCCTATCGCCTGGCATTGCCACCTAGTCTGTCGCGGATTCACGATGTATTTCATGTATCAGTTCTTAGGCCTTAGTTTCCGGATGTTACTCATGTTCTTGATTGGAATGCTCTACAGGTCGAGGACGGGCAACTAGCTCTAGAGCCCGTGGCCGTGGTGCAGCACAGGAGGCTCGTACTCAGAGGCAGGGATATTGAGCAGGTGAGGGTCCAGTGGGATCCTAATGATGAGGCTTCAGCGACTTGGGAGGATGCTTCCCGTATGCGAGAATCCTACCCATACTTGTTTTCTGGCTTACAGGAGTAAGCCGGATTTAAGGGGGGGAGGATGTAATAACCCTCCTGGTTGCTAGTTGGACTCAGTGGTGTTATGTTTTGTTTTGATGCTCAGATACTATGATGATATTGTTATTGTTGATGTGGTTAGTCAGATACTATGATGATACTGTTATTGTTGATATGGTTAGTTAGATGCTAGTTGATGCTGTTATTTCATTTTGAACATGATTACCTTATATGACATGATGGTTGATTATATCAGTTGATTTTCTGAATTATGATTTGATGCAGTGTTTTAATTTAATATGCTATGTGATGATTGTTAGTTAGAAATGTAATTCATTGATTATGCTATAATTGTTAGAATAGGTGTGACGAAGGACAATATAGCATCACTCGTTCGCGAGTGCCTTGTTATGTTGCAATTCCTTCTCACAATGCAGTATCTTGATTTAATGCTTTGATATATATGTATATATGCACATGTACACAACTTCGTTTGTATGCAGGATTGCAGGTATAAGTCTCGATTCCACCTGCTTCGGCAGGACAGGGCAAGCACCAAATAACCCAACGGATAAATGTTGATACAGAGGTGACGATGAAGTCCTCCCGTCCCATGATGTCAGGTTGTCTCATTTGTTGGTATAGTCGATGTTGTGTAATTGTCGTTATTGTCTGTTGTGTTATGGGTTTTGTCTTAGTTTATTTTATGAGGGCATTTATAGTTATGACTAGTCTTTATGTTTGAATTAAATTATTTATTTTAATGCTGGATTATATTGTAATTAAATATTTAATTATTTTAATTATTTTTGAAAATCTGATATTGCAATTTAATTATTAATTAAATATTAAATATGCTTAATTATTTTAATTAATTAAATTGGTGGTGGATAATTATGTGAGTAATTTATTTAAAATAAATATGTAATGTGAGGAGAAAGAAAAGGTTGAAAAACAGGAATAAAAACAAATAAAAGAACAAAAAGACAGTGTGAGCCAATAGAAATTGAGAGTTGGGAAAAAGCCAGTTTTAAAGAATTGATTTTTCTTTTAATCTTGGATTTTTCTGGGGAGAGCTTTGGGGAGATGAGGAATATATTTTATTTAATCATGAATTTTTGGGAGGCTCACACACACACAGAAGAAGAGAAAAGTTGAAGTGCTCCAGGGATTGTGGAGTTTGTTCTGGATTAAGGATTGGAATCGGATTCGAGGGCATCTTCAAATTTTGCATTGGACTCCAGGTTCCTTTCGTAGTTTTACTCGTACCCTTTCTGTTATCTGTCTGTTTCTGAAAAGAAAAATTAGATTTTATTAAAAAATAACTTTTGTGAATATAGAAAACTTCTGTTGAAAACTGAAAACTAGGGCAATTTATTAGACTAGAAAACAAAATGAATCATAGTTATTATTCTGTACAAATTTTTTGTCAAGACAAAAAAACTCAGGTTTTCTGAAACATTCTATTTAAACAAAAAAAAAAAAAAGGATTGGAGAAAGGATAATTTAGTTATGGATGGGAAATATAATTGAAATTGTCTCAATATGTTGATCTATGAAAGATCTATGTGATATTTTATATTTTTCACTCTGATTATTATACTTATGCAAATTAAATATATACACATAATATATATATAGATATATATATATTCTTTTATATATATATATATACATATATTCATATGTATATATTAATTTATATGGATCTTTTATAATTCTTTAAATTTTAAGCGTCGGCCGTCGGCCGTACGACTGTGAATTCTTTTAAAAAAAAAATTATTGTTTGAAATCGAAATATATTTATTATGGAAATCGAATTTTATTTATTATAAATTACTGGGTTTACATTTTTGGTTTACGCCGAAGTTTTTGTTTTTTAAAAAAAAAAAAAAAAGAAAAAGAAGAATTAAATGTGGGGAGGGGAAGGACGGTAGAAGCCGTACCCTAACCTGGCCACTCTTGCCACGGCGATCTTTATTAGCTTTTTGTTTGGTCTTATTTCTAGCTATTATAAATAAGACCGTCATGGCAATCTTAGACTCTGACCCTTTGGGGTTTTCATTATATTTTTAGTTTTGTTTTTTTAATTTTATTTTTTTATTTATATATATATATATATATATATATTTATTTCATTATGTATTTTAAGTTTTAAATTTTTTTTAAAATGTGTTTTATTTTAAAAGAAATAAAAATAAATTATAATAATTGAATATTATTCTTTCAATGAAATTATAATTATTTAATTTTAGTGTAATTTAGTATATTTTGAGGAAGTAGTTTTATAATGTATTAAATGTTTAATTTTGATTTTTTTTTTTTATAAGTACTTTGTTTATATTTTTTGAAAATGGGTATTGTTTTAAATTTTTTGTTTTATTAAAACAAATATATTATGCCAGATTTTAGTCTTTGGCTGGGATTGGAAACTTTGTGAAACAACTGTTTTAATTATATAAACGGGATTGGAAACAATCGTAATGGTACAGCTTTGTAAATGTTATTTGAGTTTCTTTTTATGTTGTGGTTTTCTTTGCTCTGTGCTGTTGATGTGGGAACCGTATTGGTCTATGAAAATTTCGTTCCAGAGGCATGTTTATTGTTGGAGTTGTCTTCGTCTTGATTATACCTTTGGTTTCGAAGCTTTGAAATTTGTGCTTGGAAGGGTTGGGCGTTTCTTAGGATAGTTTGTTATGGTTGGTCGCGAGAGGAATAATACCTCGCATGCGTGGATTCGAGTACTATGTTTTATGATTTGGTCCAACCCTTGCCAATTTGAGTTATGTTAGGGGTCATAGGAGGGAGAGTGGCTCTTCGTGGGCGCCGGCGCCTCGGATGAGGAAGGGCCAGGATAACCCTCGAAAGAGTAGTAAACAAGTGATAACCTAAACAATAGATTTAGGGGGTTGGGTAGTTTAAAAACACAAGATAATAAAACTTTGGATTCCTCGGCTATGCATTAGGGCTACCTTAGACTAGTGATGGACTGAGAAGGCCGTGGTCGGCATAGTCATAGTCTCGTCTTCATGAGAGACTGTTGGCTCCGCATCAGCTACCCTATGGTGCCGGCGCCTCAGTTAGGAGGAAGGGCCAGGAGATCCATAGATGGGTGCCGGCGCCTCAGTTGGAGGAAGGGCCAGGAAATCCCATGAGAGCTATGCGATGACACTCTCCACTTGACACCCTTGTGCTTTGTTATTGTTGCCTCTGGATGTTATCTCTTTGTGATGTATCTTTGATTTCTTGTGAATTTGATTCGTGATTGTTCCGTGATATTACTTCATGTTATCGTGTTGAGTTCTTAGTTTAACTTGTTATGTGAATTGAGTACGTTGATGGTTGTGCATTGCATATTTGAGTTGTACTTGTTCTGTATCATGTTGTTGAGTCGGTTGACATCCATGGTCGGGTTCACTTCCTCGTCACCTCTGAGCACGGGGGGTGAGTTACTTCATAATTCACATGGTTGGGTGGAACGTGCTCCACACCCGTTGGGTTCCCCATCAGCGTCTTGTCATCTCAGCTTTCCGCAGTGCAGATGTTCCAGTGATCAGTTGTACTTCATGTTCCTTTATCTTGTATCAATCCCCATGGTGGGAAATTCAATGTAATTCATGTATCAAAGAAAATTGTAATGTAATATTATTTCATGGATGTAATAGTTAGTTTTGAATTGGATCATGTTAAAAGAATTATCATGGATGTAATTGTGCGATGTTGTCATACTCGCATCATGGCTATCAGTTGTATCATTGTATATGGTTTTCATAAATTAAATGGTTATGTTAGTTTCATTATCTTTATTATGTTTTGTGGTTGCAATGTAACCTCGCGTGCCCCAGAGAACCAAGTGTATTAATGTTATGTGTTATGCTATGTGTTCACGGTTTAATGTTGTTACATGTTACTTCTTTTATTTTTAAAAAAAAATTTATTCGCATTATATGTGTGTTCTCTGGGGTTTGCACGACGGGCGTTACAATACATGGAAGTACTTATTGGTCTATTGTATTTTTTAATTTATGTTTATCATAGAAATTGGATGGATTTTGAAGTTGAAAATTTTGAAAAGGATATTTTGAAGCACATATTTTGTTATGGAAATGTGTCTTTAATTGTATGAACTTTGTAGATACATGTAACTTGTCTAGATTTATATTTTTCAATTATATATATATGTAGACACGTCAAATTGACATAATGCATTCAACTAGGTCATATTCATCCATTTGGAAAATAAATCAAGTTTATTTATCAATCTCCTAAAGTCATCAGCGTAAATCAAATAAATCAAACATCCATCATAATGCATATTCCATCCTTGATTTAAATAAATCAAATATCTAAGTCAAAGAGGTCAAACTCATCCTAATCATCATCCTAGCTAATTAATCCTGATCTAATGCTAATCTCACCCACTTGCATTCTCTAGATTTAGCCACTTGCACATATAAATCAATTTATTGATTTATTAAATCCAAGATTTTCCATCAACATGGCATTTATGGGGAATATTCTCTCAATTTTGAAATCATGACAAGTTGATTTGTCCCTCCAACATTACATTTATTGTTGTTTTTCTTGTCCCCCACTTAGCATTTACTCTCAAATTTGAATTCAAATTCTCCCTCTCATGGGCACTCTTCCCAAATTTTGCACATCCATTGGCCTATCACCATTTGACAAGTGTCCTTCTTTCATTGGTCCAATATTAGTCCCACATTGGTCCCTCTTCAACACTTAGCATTTTGAAAATCTTTAAATAGAAGCTTCATCTTTGAGCAAATCCTCCACAATCTCTTGCAAGGTCACTCTCTTCATTTGAGAATTGATCTTGTCCATTTCACTCCATCATCTCCATCATCTACACAACTTGATGCAAGGTCATTCTCTTTGAGAACTGATCTTGTCCATTTATCATCTCCTTATCCATAGCAATTTCATCACTAGCTTATCAATCAAGGATTGGGAAAGGGTCACTAGCACATGTGACACCAATCCACTATGAGATGAAGTTGATTCATGTTGTTTGTATGCTTATTTGGTTTTTCTTGTTGTTTTAATATCTTACTTAGCATATCTAACATGTTTCATTATCTTATAGGGATGTTGAGGATTATTTTAGTTTTAAAATGCTAACCATATGCAGATTTTCACATCCACAATATATATATATAGTAAGGAAAATGGTTTAATTTTGTTCTACAATTAATTTGAACTAATTAGTTTATACAATGGATTTAAGATATATCTTTAATTTTCAAGAATTTGTAATACATTGTAATCTCTTGATAAATTTATTATGGTAGTTATAAAAAATTAAAAAAAATATTTACAATTCTATTAATTATATTGTTGACAATTTTATACATACACTCTTAATATAATATTTAAAAAATAATAATTTAATTATAATTATGTTGAGTAACATTATTAATTTACTTGAACTAGGTCAATTTTTTGGTTGCAAATCTAATCTCTAAAATTTCTAATCTCTAAAATTTAAAATAATTAAAATTAAAATTTTACCTTTGTCAAACTTTACACTACTTATTTTGAGCTAACTTAAGACAACTTTATGTTTATGTATGCATTTAGTTTTTTTCCATTAAGATCTCTCGTTAACTCATTCAAAATTGATAGAGATCATTGATATATCTTACGGAATTCTTATTGAGCATAGACAATTTCTTATATTTAGAAATTTTATCATTGATAGAGTCAACTTAGTTTTCCATTAGAAAAGGACCCTTATAACAAAATAATTTTGGTCACTTAAAGATTCTGAGATGTGGTTGTGTTTTTAGGCCATGAAGAAAGTGTAATTTATATGTTTCCAACATTATGTAAAAATTTATGAGTTAAAATATTTCATTAACCATTCAGCATACATGATAAAAAAAAAAATTCTTAAATTCTCTTTACATTTCATTTTTTGTTATTTTTGTTGTAGCATTTAGATGGGCAGTTTTCTAGTTGAAAATGATTTTTTGTGAAAAGAGAAATTGAATTATTTATTTAGACATAGATATTATTTATCTCAATGCAAAATATATTAGTTCAAATTTTATTTTATAAAGGAATTTAGCATTTATTGACAAAGTAGGGGAAAACCCCCGATTGTCGTTCATGATCTGATTGTTGTTCACTCCTCGTTCACCTATCCCCCCAATATCCATTTACATTTTAGTCATTAAAATGTTGTAGCTATGCCAATAAAAAATTAGACATTAGACTAGTATATGTTCACTACTTAGTCTATAACCAACCAACAAAAAAAAATAATTTAAACATATATTGGTAGAATTATGTTTTCAACACAAGTCAACTTGCACAAAATAAAGTCATTTATGAATTAGAAAAGGTACACTAATGTTTATAATAACCACTCCATGCAAGTGGCTTAAAGCTTCTAGTGCATTGTATTTACATGTATACATAAACAGTTAAGGGTGCACAATGTCACATAATTTAAAACATTTTAAATAGTTAATGGTGCACATTCTGACATAATACAAAACATTGAACAACTTTATGAGCTATTAGTTGCACAATCACCCACACATCCCTCGACATCTTCATGCATTAATTCCATCTACTTTTGGTACCTACATAAACAGTTAATGGTGTAAGGCTCCCTAATATACCAAAAAACATAGTATAATTCATTTATCTAACTGAATTTAATAGAGCCACCTATTTTGACAATTAAACCAAATATAAAATTGATTTCCTAAAGGCCACTGAAAAACTTGGAATGACCTTGAAAAGGCCTTTTTGCAAAAGTTTCGAATACCCATCAGTGCTAATGAGCTATACCTGCAATTCATCAAAGTCAAAAGAGAGGTCAATGAACCCATAGCCAGTTTCAATAATAGATTCCATTGTGCATTCACCAGATTGCAAGACCCATATGTTTTAGACGATGGTACTGCCCTGGGAGTATATTATGAAGCTCTGGATAGTTTAACAGCAACCTTTCTAAAATGGAGACCTAACCCTCCAGGTACTTTGGCTGATGCTTACACAGAGGCTGTCAAGCTTAGTACAGACCTGAGACAGCATTTGACTGGGCCGTTACCTTCTCTAGGACCGGTTGCACATCCCAACCAGATTCAGGCAGTAAATCAAGCTCTAACCAAAAATACCCCAATCATGAATCCAGTTCCCCAATTATCCATGGTACCACACCCCGGTCATCCCATGAACCAGATCTCTCCAATGACAAACTTCCCTCAACAGCAAGTTAATCAGCCAATGTACCAGTCACAGTCGAATAGCTTCCCTGCTTACTTGCAGAATTCTGAAGTGCTACATCAGTCCCTGGGATCTGCCACAATGCCTGTCCCACCTTTGAGTAACCCAAACCAGCCTCCCTACCGAGACCCAAATAAGGAAAGGATTGATGAAATGGCTAAACAAATAAAAAAGTTGAATCTAGAAGTGACTTACTTGAGAAATCAGAATAGTCAGTTGCAAGCTGCTCAGAAAGGGATGCAATCTAATCAGAACAGGGAGTTTTCACGAGGGCAGAACTTCGACAGGGGACAGCATAATGACAGAGGGTATAATCCAGATAGAGGTTTCAACAATGATAGGAGGAAAAACTTTGATAGAGGCCAGGGAAGTGGATCAGGATTTGATAAGAGGCCACCGCAAGGACAAAATAGAACTTGGAATACAGGGCCCAACAATGGGGGAGTTCCCACTCCATTGGATCAGCCTGCAAATTAGATCGTCAATCAATCCGCAAACCATCCAGTTAGTCAGGATAAACCTCCTATTGGTGTGTATCTCGCAGAAGCAGCCCTATCAGGATGGTGCAGACTCCATAAAACGAGTCAGCATTCAGAGCTGGAGTGTCCAGAGTTCCAAACTGCTGCTTCTATCTTCCAGTATGAGGTAGAGAACAATGTGAATGGGCAAGAGATTGTACCTTCCAACTCATATGATTCTTCTATGCTGGTGCTAAATCATGCTCCTTTTCCAGCCAGTAACGAAAATATACCAGAAAAAGCTGATCCCCAGAAAGATGAAACAGACCAGATTTGTAATGGAGATGAAGTGGCCCGGTTGTTCGACGAAGGAGAGATAAATGACAATGGTCCCCTGGATCAGGAGGAACCTTATGTTGAAGAAGTACAGATGTTCTAGAGACAGGGCTTGAGGGATATGCCTCATAGACGTCCACAGCCTGGAGGACCCTTCACTACTTCCATTCCTCCCAATAATTTCAGTACTCCTCCAGATCCTAATGCCAGCAACAACCCGTCCTATCCGCATGTCTCCAAGCAGTACCTTTCGAAGGATAGACAAGCTCAAGTAGAACCGCAGAGAGAAAGGACTGTTCAAGTGAGCAAGGATAAGGCAGAGGAGTCGTCCAAAGAAGTCTCTACTGATATGAGTGAGGAGCAGATAGCCTCATATGTTGCAGAAGAATTCAAGAAACTGAAGATAAACCTTTCTGCATTTGAGTTGTTAAGATTTCCTGCAATTAGGAAAGTCGTCTTAGGTACTTATGATGCAAATTTAAAGGCATTGGATAAGTCCCCTGGGGGGCATGTCAGCCAGACTTCCAGTTTTCAGCCTGTGAATACACAAAATCAAACTCAAAACAGAGCCAACCCACCTTCTGGAGATAAGGGAAAAGAAAAGGACAGAACTCAAGTGGCCCAGGTAGATACCCAGCCCACTTTGTTTCAAGGTAAAATAGAAACCCCTCCATTTCTGATATCAGTCTGAATCTTTGGTAAGAACCTTCACAATTGTCTTTTAGATTCGGGTGCTTCCACCAATGTGATGCCTCTCGGAGTTTGTAGAGCTCTGGGAATTACACCCGCTGATTCCTAGAAGGTCACTCAGCTAGACAGAACCGAAGTGAGTGTGGTAGGGGAACTCAATATGATCCAGATGCAGACAGCTTCAGATCCAAGAATCCAACAAGTTATTAACATTCAGGTAGCTGACATTCCTGATGCATACGGTTTAATTTTAGGAAGGGACTTTACGAAGGCTCTGAATGGGTATGTGTCCACTGATCACTCTCACATGTGGCTTCCCTGGAAGGGAGTGCCCAATCAGATAAGGATTGAGAGGGAGCCTAGAATGAAGTATATGATAACAGAATACCAAAAGACTTCAACCGAAATTCTCATATCAGAAGCTGGGATGGGAAATTACCTGCTATCGGCCCAATATGGAGAATCAGATGCAGAAGAGGTATTGATGTTGCATACGATGCCCGCTGATGTCGAAACAGGATCCAGTCTTGTTGAAGCTTTGACAAAATCAGTTGAAGAAGAAGAAGAAGAACCTAAGGCTAGACAGATCAGCTTATTAAACGATTTCCAGGAGTTCATTAAGCAATGTCTGGAGAATCAAACTCACCTGGGAAGGAAGACAAGCTTTGAGGAGTTACTCTTACCAAATTGGTGCAGAGTCCACAATGCTTCTCACTCTGAGTTGGAATGTTGCTTGTGCCAGACAGCAGTAGAACAAGTCCAGAAATGCATGAATCTGACTCAGGCAGTTAAGATAGAAGAGCAGAATCTTCAAAGGGAGTGGCAGTTAATGCTTAAGTTCAAGATTTGTGCTTCCCTATTATCATAGGGCATGCATTGGACCGGACTTCCTTGGGGACTGTGCCTTGGCCGACTTGGATGATGGCGTTAAATGTGTGCCTTAGTTTATTTTCCTGGGCCGACCTGTTTTGGCGGTTTTGTTTATTTTGTAAAATGTTTGGCTAGGCCGACATGTTTGGGGGGGGAATTTGATATTAATAGGAATTCTTGCCTCATTGTAAGGGTTAGACATTGGATATAGACATAGCAAGACAGTAATAGAGCAAGAGATATAGTTAGAGTATTTGAAGTTTCTTGAAGCAAACACTATATTCAGGACAGTTGAATTGTTGCAGTATTTTCTGGTGATTAATACAATTGAAGACATTGTGGTTATTCCTGGTGAAATCATTTGTGTTATCTCATCTTGCATGGTTCCTTTGTTCTATCTTTTAAATTGCTTGAAGATTTAGGGTTCAGAATTCAGAAATAAATTAGTTTCAGTTGGACAAATGATGTTTGTGATTTCATATTTGGAATGTTTGTAGCTATCTCAGGTCTATACTCCCAACAACTATCTGATTGTAGTAGGCTGGTAAAGTCAACCTGGACCGTATATTTGATGTGCCTGAGTTCGGTTATGGATGCAAGTCTATGATTTGAAAATATATATTCCTCAGAAGATTGCACTGTTCTTGTAAGATTGCTTTGTGGGTCGAGTAAGAATTGGTTATTTGAGATAGGTCCATTTCACATATATGTCACTTACATTGCTTGTCCTTGCAATAGTTTAGATTTTATTACTTCCTTGCACCCCTATCTTTTGTTGTTTCTTTATTGTTCGGTTAGATTTAGGATTCAAGATCGTCATACTGTCAGATCTGATAAATTGAAAGGATACAGTTTGCTTGTAGTAAGGTCCGATTGTGATTACCAGCATTTCACATTTTATCTGAGTTGTTTCGTGCATTGTTATGACCTAACACCCAAGAGACCTTGGGGTGATTTTTAGTGATTCGTTCTTGAAAATAACCTTTCAAGAGAGATAGGATACCATATTCTGTCTGAGTTGTTGCTGTGCAGAAAACACCATCAACAGATGGCCACTTCAATATGAAATGACAGATTGTTTCCCACAAAAAATTCAAATTTGAAACTCACCCACCACAATTCAATGCATTCAAATTACCCATTCGAATGAAGTTTTAAGAGGGAATTTCCACAGTCATTTTCATTACGAATTCTCCCCTACTTTCACTGAATATCCTCTGTAGACTTTAGAGCTTACTAAGGCAACTTCTACACACTCCTCTTAAAAGGGAGCTTATTCAGGTCGGTACACCCAGAATAAGTAAATTCATGTTTTTATTTATTAGTATACTGGATTTACATTTATGTTGTCTGTTTCATTATTCAATATTCTCTTTTATATTTATGTACTCAGTTTTACATTATTTTCAGCCTCTTTGTTTTACATTTATGTTGTCTATTTCAATATTCATGGTTAATCTTTTCTATTTAAGTACTCACTATTTACATTATTTTCAGCCATACTATTCTACATTTTTGTTGTTTGTTTCATTATTCAATATACTCTTTTAGATTTATCAGGCATAATGTTTTATTTATTCAATATATTCAGTTTTTACATTATTATCAAGCTTAATGTTTACATTTATGTTGTCTGTTTCATTGTTCAATATAATCTTTTATATTTATGTACTCAATGTTTACATTAATTTCAGGCATACAAATAATTTTTCTTTCACTCAGCTATTCAACTTAGCATTATTTAATCATATTGTAGTTACATTATATTTATATTTATGTACTCAGTGTTTACATTATTTTCAAGCATACCAATAATTTTGCTTTCAGTTAGTTGTTCAACTTAGCATTATACATTATTTAATCATATCGTAGTTACATTTTTTTCACCTGCATTCATCATAAATCAAAGATTATAATAGCAGCATTATACCATACATCAAATATAATAACATTAGCATTACCCCTTTTTTAATCATATCACAGTTATATTCTAAATCCATCTTTAATAAAGTGTAGGGTTTCATCATAGCAAATTGTATATATATATAAATATATATATATAATCTAATAATAATGCGTAGGGTTTCATCATAGTATATTGTATATATATATATAATCTGATAAGAATGTGTATGGTTTCATCATAGCAGATTATATATAGATATAATCTTATAAGAATGTGTAGGTTTTCATCATAGCAGATTGTATAGATATATATATATTTGGTAAGAATTTGGTGTTTGATTGCATTTTGGCATCTTTAAAATTCATTTTTTTGTATGGCATGAAGGATTTGACTGCAATCATTTCTAGATTTACATGTGACTACCGACTGGTAGAAAAATGATCCCTCATGAATTATTCTATCATATTCTTATTAGACTGTAGACATACATACATACATATATACATACATATATATATATAGTCATGCCATGTACTGTTTCCTCATATCAAGTCGTGTAGAGTTTACATGTGACCAGTACAAATTTGATAGACCAATACAAATTTGATCCACCTCTCTCACCTACAAGATTGTTTGTTCAATAGTGGATTTTTGTTGGGTTCGATGGTGTTTGATTGCATTTTGGCATCTTTAAAAATCATTTCTATGTATGGCATGAAGGGTTTGACTATCTTATTTTGTCTTATTTTGTCGTGAATTATTATTTCTTATTCTATATATGGCGTTGACTTTTTGACTGCTATGCCTTCTTTTGACATTATTCTATGAAGTAATCACATGTAATGTTATTTAAACAGAACACTGACAGAATTTTGGCCAATTATCATCATGAAATTTATTGGGTATATAATAAGATACTTAATCTTCAAATATTTTTTCATTTAATCTTATATGGAGCTGCATAAAACATCTCCACCTCTTAATAACATTTTGTTTCCACAGCCCATGACCATTAGTATTCAAGATTTCTAGATAAAATTGTGTGCAATTTTTCTTCATCAATGTTTTGGATCATGGAGTATGATCTAAAACATTGATGAAGAAAAATTGCACATAGTTTTATCCAAAAATCTTGATTACTAAGTCTCCACCTCTCTTCAACTGCAAGATTTCTTTTTCAACAGTCAGTTTTTTTGGGTTTCATTAATGTTTGAGCGCTATGATTTCTATTGACATTATTCTATGAACTAATCTCATGTTATTCTTTGTTGCACTAACAAGTTATTCAATTTTTACTGTCCATGTAGGTTAATTGGAAAATTATAGCACCTGCTAGAAGGACTACAAGGGTTGTAGGAAGAGGAAAATGTGCAATTAGAGTAACTTGTGGGGTGCACTTCGTTGAAACACATCCTGATGAGGAAGTTCATGCAAATCCCAACCCAAAAGATGTTCTTGACTCTACAGATGAAGCCACCAACACAACAGAAGTCGAACCTCTTGTTCAGCCAAATGTTCAACCTACTGTGCAACTACCCTCACCTGTACCCATTAGGCAGTGGACATATGTTGATATGGAAGGAGCAGTTGAGAGTGTTGAAGAACACAACATGTCAATCAGGGCAGCAACAATCAAGTGGGGTATGCCACCTAGCAGTTTGAGGGTGTGGTTGTTAGGAAAAACCACCACAAAGAGGAGGGGTCTGCATACAATTTTAACTGAAGAGGAGACTGAAGTTGTCCAATGGTGCAAGGACATTGAAAGATTGGGCAACAAACTAATATTAAATTAACTACAAGCCATTGTTTCCTAAATAATAGCAAGTCGACCCAAGATCCTTTCACAAATGGTGTCCCCGGGAGGTCATGCTGGGTAGGATTTTGAAGAAGGCACCCAGATTTGACAAACAGAATAGCTAAAGGAGTGGACAGTAACAGAGCGATTATGGTTCATTCTTCTTTCATGCAAGCATTCTACAACAACCTCGAGAACCTGATCAAACTTAACCACTATGGAGCAAGTCGAATATGGAACTGTGATGAGACTAGTATTCAGGCTGGTAGGAACTATGGCATGAGAGTTATTGCCAAATTAGGTACAAAATGTGTACCACATTTGGTTTCAAAAAGTAGAGAGTGGATCATAGTGCTGGCTTGTGTAAGTGTAGTTAGGATAAGAATTCTCGGGTTCTACTTGTTTAAATCAAAGAGGTACATGCAAAACTATATCTTTAATTGCAAGGTAGGGGCATTGATCGCAATCCAAGAACATGCGTGGATGACAAAGGAATTATTTCTCAAATGGTTAGACCATTTTGCAGCTAATATCCCTAGTGGGGTTTCATCGACAAACAGGGTCCTCATTTTTGATGGTCATGGCAGCCACGTGGCTTTTAAGACCATTGAACAATCACAAAAATTAGGAATAGACCTACTAACGCTGCCTGCTCATACCAGTCACAAGATGCATCCATTGGATGTCAGCATTTTTTCTCCATTCAAGGCATATTTCAGAGAGGAAAGAACTATTTGGTAGGTTGCAAACCCACATATTGATATTGGACGTGAAGAGTTGGCAAGTCTTGTAAGCCAAGCTTTCAAAAAAGCCTTCAAACAAAGCAACATTGTTAGTGGGTTCCAAAGAATAGGAATATGGTCTCTTAATCGGTTAGCCCTTGACAATGGCATGGGGCCAAGTGAGGTCTATGTTGTTGAAGATGATGTTGCAACTCCTAGAACAAAAACTGAACCAGTCACAATGGAAACTAAAGACGATGTTATGGAAGTAGAGACATGCTTGCCTCTTCTTGGTTACAATGATGATGTAATAGATGGTTTTGTGAGGGAATATGATGCAAGGGAAGTGGCAAGTGATCTTGCACCAGAATGCAATGGGGGTGATGAAGCTACAACACACATTCAACCAAGAATCCAACAAGTTTTAGCATATTTCCAACCAGAAATTCATTCAGTTATTGCACCCTACACTGAAGATACAACCACTACATCAACAAGCCTGAGTTTTCCAACTCAATTTATCCAACTAGAATGGATGCATGAAGTAGCCACAAACCTTGGAGTGCAAATAAATCCAACCGAGGAAGAATTCAACCTTTATATGCCTTCCCCACCAGACGTTGATCCACCAGAAGTAATACATTACTTCACAAATGCAAGGAATTGGCAAGAGCATAGTGATGGTCAAAGTGAAGATGACAATGCTATTAGTGAGGAAGAAGATGAGTTTGTGCCATTCACCCCACATCATGGATCAAAAACAACAAGACCAATCAACAAATTCTTGAAACTTCCAGTGCAAAGGGTGCAAGGAACATCACAAAGAGGTCATTTGGGAGTGCTTCGCCTTAGTAGGTAGTCCCAAGTACTAACACATGACGCCTTCATCGAATTGTTCATCCAACAAGAGGCAAAGAACAAAAGGCAAGAGGATTTGCACCAATGTAAGAAGGAGTAGATGTTGCAGAGAAAGGAAGACTGTGAAGCAGAAGCAATTATAAAGGAAGTAGTAAGGGTTGAGAAGCAAGCAAGGAAAGCGATAGAAGATGAGTAGAAAATGATAAGATTGCAAGAGAAAGCCATTAGATAGGAGCAAGCCAAGGTTTAATGTCTACAAAAGGAAGTAGAGAAGAGAAAACGTAAGTCTACAGTGGGGGATCCTATACCCACCCAGCATCCTATCCTGCTTGATATGATGAACATTTTGACACCAGCCTTTACAGCCATCAACAATATGCAAGTTGGGAGTGGCTCACAACAAATGGGATTGACTACTAATGCAAGCCAAGCATAACTTTCTCAAGTAGCAACATGCCTTCAAGGAGGTATTAACCAAGTATCACCTCCTACAAGTGGACCTGACTTAGCTACTGGAGAATATATCACGCCGCCACCTTTTCCTAGAAATATGGGAAATTGATGATGTCCATATTCAATTTTGTTTTTTGATCGATGTAACAGTATATTTTGGTGATCTACTTTGCAAATCAGATCTATTTATCTACTTAAAGTTATAATTGTGATATGATTATAAGATGTGATAATGCTGATGTAATTATGTTTCAAGTATGTTCGAGCCATGTTTTTCTCTCACACCACCCAATCAATTATTGCAGTTTCATACAAAATATAACTATGATATGATTATAAAATGTCCTAATGTTGTTGTTGTTTGTTATTGGAACCTCAAATTTGTATGCCTTATATGTTTGATGATGGTTTTATCCTTCTATTTTCTATGTTCTCATTAATTACACTATGTTTCAGTCTTTGTCAATAAAAAATAATCACAAAACTTTGTTAGGTAAACCCATATGCATGGTTTGATGAAGGCATATGAAGACAATGATATACTCTTATCAATTATCAGTATCAAAAATTAATGGAACTACATGTTAATTATCAGATTAATTATATATATACACATACACACACACACATATATAGCTATATATGTACATACATATATGCATAACCATATATATGTATGTACATATATACCTATCAATATATATATATATATATATATATATATATATATATATATATATGTATGTATATACATGCAAACATATAATTAATCTAATACTAACTAATCTCATAATTACTGTATACTATTTCTCATTTCATCTAACTTTCAACCATATATATAAAAAGACACATTTTTCAGTATTACTAGGTCATTGCCAAAGTAAAGTCATAGACTTTACCTATCAATAACGTTTAATTTCTTCTATTGATTATAGATAAGTCCTCGCATTCCTACCATTAAGAGACCAATGCCAATAAATATATTCCTCCAATGAAATAAGCATCTGATAAGAAAAGTATTTATTTATGAACATGTGTACACCAGAAAATGTAAACATATCATGAAGCATTCAGAGCAAAATGTCCCTATAGATTTTGTTGTGTTAACAAACAAAACTTTGTTGGTATGTTGATAATCCACATGCTTGATTCACCTCTCCAAGCTCCTACTTGCCTACAAAATAATTGTAATAAACGGGGGTAGTACTCAGTACTCATAACATTCCCACATCAAATCATCCTTACAATATTGCATGCAGAACAATAAGAGTTTTGATTGGAGCATTAACCATGTGTACGTGTTAACTTAAACCACGGGTTGTTGAGCAGCTTGAAGCCCTAAATTCTTCATCTCCCATGGTTTTCTTCCTCATTTTCACCATTATTATCCATATAAGATTATACATATATATATATAATCTGATATATATATATATATATATATATATATATATATATATATAATTTGATTGATATATATATAATTTGATATATATATATATAATCTGATATATATATATATATATAATTTGATTGATATATATATAATTTGATATATATATATAATCTGATATATATATATATATATATATATATCATATTACATATGTACAGTCTTATATAGATATATATCTATATCAGAATACATATGTTAAGTTCCATGTCTCAACTTTATTATCCATGTAAGATTATACATATATATATATAGTCTTCTATAGATATATATCTATATCAGATATTAAGTTAATATTGCTTTTAATTTCTCAACTACAGATACCAGAATACAGTTATGCATCAAAAAGATCAAAATTTTCTCTCCATTAAAGAAAAATGTAACATGAAATTGTTAGTCAGTACTATGAAGTTCACTTTCCAATAAATAAAACTGAAACATTTAAAGTCTTAGTTGGAAATATTAAACAAATCATGTAATTGAATTTTTCAATATAGAGACTAGAATGCAGCTATGGTTTTAGGCTTCAATGTCAGGGCATCTTGATTTACATTAAATAAGAGCATTAAATAAGAGTTTAGGGTTCAATATGATGTAGCCTTTTGCATTTCTTAAGTTGTATATCAAGTAGGAACTTGGAAAATGGATTTGTTCAAAGCTTAATTCATCATGATTTTCTTTTATCATGTATTCCATAAGGATGTTTTTGCTCATTATGCTTATAAAATATCACCAAAATAGAATCATGGATGATCGTATAACAAGCTATTGTCAATGTGAAGACTCAAAACAGGTTAACATACTTTAATATCCAAAACCTTAAGAAGAGTTTGATCGGGAATATGTTTTGATCAGTATTTGTCTTTTTCTAAATTGAGTTTGGTAATATACATAGTAATTCATGTTGCCATGATTGTATAATTCTAAAGTTTGGATGGAAGGTACAAAAAAATTCTGCATTGAATAAAGAGAAAGCACCTATGGGGGAAAATCCTTATGCAACTACCTTGAGCTTAGAGGAGAACGAATGTTTATTTCATACTTGGATATAAGCTAAAACAAAATCCTTTATTTACCAACAACAATAATGAAATTTAGAAGAACCTAATAGCTTTGGATATTGGCCAGAGACTAAAGTTGCTTGGGAAAAGATAGCATATGTATGGTGCTTTACTACAATGATGATTGTCTCTGGATTATATGTTGAAAAGGATAACATCTCGTAAACAAAAGAGGCTAGAAAGTTGAGTTTGTGAAATCCAAACAGAGAGAGTACAACCCCTAAATTATAAGCTTTAGACTTGGGGAAAATTCACAACTTGTGTTGTATTTCAACAAATAGAACAAAATTTCAGTTATGGACTAAATTTAACTACATTTATATAGTAGCTAAAGTGGTTAGCAATAGTGAGATATGATCAAAACTAGAGGTTTTAATGTGATACGTAAATAATATTTTTCCTATGGTGATAATGTTGATAATTAGAGGTTAAAAGAGGCACCAAGATCTCTGAGGTCCTTTGAACATAAGTATTTTGATGTTGGTATTGTGGATTTAGAAGATTTTTATTCCATTCAATGTTGCTATTTGTGGCTTCCATTATGTCTTTATTTTTTTAAGACTATTAATATTTTGTCATTGATGGGTTATATGATTCCCAGCATAAATTTTGGCACATATAGTACAAATTTGGTCAAAGGGTGCCCATAGTTGTTTTGGAGGAATTCATGAGCTAGTGGTAGAGCATATGTGAATTGAAATATGATCCTTGTTTAATGATTTTCTAGTTGTTAAATATGTTTAATGATTTTCTAGTGTAGCATTGAATTTTGCAATACTATTTATTTGTAGTATAAAATTTAAGGATATGAATAAGGTTCCTTTCATCCTATTCATGGGTTTAGATCTCTGAGTCATTGCTGGTCCATCCAAAATGAAACTAGAAACAAATATTTAGATAAAGTGGATTGTTTTGATGTTGCAATGTAACTGTGTAAGTGAGGCACAAGTAATATGATGTCTACAAAAATGTCAGGGACAAAGTTTCAGTCTCTTCAGCTAGGATTGCTATCAATGAATCTCTTATGCTATCTTGATTGTGTAAGTAGGAAGAGAGCACATAGAGAGATCTACCAATCTAATTTTTCAATTATTCGTTGCTAACTACCAACCTTTATTATTGATATAAAATGGGATTTTCTATGTAGGAGTACAACCAAATTACTTCCTATGGAAAAAATGAATTGAAAGTGAGGTGCTTAATGTTTAAGGCACTCTGGTATATATCAAAACAAAAAAATGATAGTCACAATAAAATAGTAATGAATTTCACAAAATCAGCTTTTGACTTCATAGAGTCAAAAGAAATCTCATCAGTTTATCACAGATTAATATAGTTTTTTGTTTTGTGTTCAAACTTCAAAGAACTAAATTTCCAACTATCAAATGTCAACAAGACTACCAAGAAGCATCCTATTCATTTTTAGCTTGCTTGCTAGAGGAATTTTAGGTATCTTGTTAAGAATGTATTTTACCTATACTTTCATAACAACAGGCTGGTTCCCTTAGCCTAATGAATCTAGATAGATCTACTGGCATTTTTTAGTTTTACTTTAAATTCCAAGCATTAACCAAATTAAACCAGATTTAATTAAAACCCAAGTGAGTGCTACGAAAGGAGAATAATCATTTGAAGTGGTTAATATTGTGGGTGATGGGGCTTGTGACTCATGATTCTATGGAATGGTATTAGTAGGTCTTAAATCAAAACCTCAAGCCATGAGGCATAATGATTTCTCATCATTATCACTTCTACAGTGGGATTGAGGAAGGATGGGAAAAATAAGACAATTAATGAAAGGGTCAAAAGGAGACTAAGACAAGCAATCTCAGAGAGATGTACTTGGAGACGAGAGTAGCATACCATTAGGTGACCATTGCTAGCCCAAATCCTCACCAATGGCATTGTTTTGGTTCTGCCATGAAGAGAGCTAAGGATTATTTTGACATGTTCAGAAGATTCAATACATTGACATGGAGACCTATGCAAAGTGTGGGAAGGTAAACAATTTGGAGAAGGGACAACCAAGTAGTCTGAGGAAAGTCAAGAGCTTCCAGACTGGGGAGAGGGGATTTTAGAAAAATGTCAACAGAAATCATAGCGCTCCAACATTGACGACGCCCAAAAAACCCATTGTTGAAAAAGAAATCTTGCAAGTGAAGAGAGGTGGAGACATTTTCTGCAGCTCCATATAAGATTAAATGAAAAAATCTTTGAAGATTAAGTATCTTATTATATACCCAATAAATTTCATGATGATAATTGGTCAAAATTCCATCAATGTTCTATTTAAATTTCATAGAATAATTCATGAGGGTTCACTTGTCTACCAGTGAGCAGTCACATGTAAATATAAATGATTACAGTCAAACCCTTAATAGTATACACAAAAATGATTTTTAAAAATGCCAAAATGCACTCAAACACCGTCAAACCCAACAAAATTCCACTGTTAAACAAGCAATCTTGTAGGTGAAGAGAGGTGGAGACATTTTATGCAGCTCCATATAAGATTAAATGAAAAAATATTTGAAGATTAAGTATCTTATTATATACCCAATAAATTTCATGATGATACTTGGTCAAAATTCTTTCAATGTCCTATTTAAATCATATTACATGTGATTACTTCATAGAATAATGTCAAAAAAGGAATAGCAGTCAAAAATTTGATGACATAGACAGAATAATTCATGAGGGTTCATTTTTTTACCACTCGGCAGTCACATGTAAATATAAATGATTACAGTCAAACCCTTCATGCCATACACAAAAATAATTTTTAAAGATGCCAAAATGCACTCAAACACCGTCAAACCCAACAAAATTCCACTGTTAAAAAACCAATCTTGCAGGTGAAGAGAGATGGAGACATTACTTGCAACCGAAGGTCATTGTCATGGTCGTATAGCCAAAGTCGATGGTGGGAGAGAGGATGCAACGACGAACATTTTGGAAAGAAACCATGGGAGATGAATACTTTAGGGCTTAAAGTTGCCTAGCAACCCATGGTTAAGTTAACACATACGCGTGGTTTGATGAAGGTTTAAGGGGTACGTGGTTAACTCATATGCATGGTTTGATGAAGGAATATGGGGCATGTGGATAACATTTTAATGTGATGAGGTTGATCGTAAAGGGACCACCTAACGGACCCACGTGATATTTTGATGAGACCCACATACAAATGTAACTTGAAATAGGTGAAATGATAATTGGTAATAGGCAATTTTTTAAATTTTTTTTGGATTTGTAATGAATGGGTATAGGTGAAATAGTGAAGATGTAGGTGATGGAAGTAAAAAACCCCCTTTTGACCACCTTTTGCTTTACGACTTCCACAAGACGTGTTTGAAATACCTAGAAGCCAAAATTTTCTTTTTAAGGTCCTAACTCAATTACGAAGAAGCCCAAACAAAAAAATGAAATCGGGCCTATTTTGCACTCTACACAAATGCACGAAGTTAGCTCTAGCGGCTACTGGTACGTTTCCCCTAGATAGATTTAGTAAATTTATTTTGTAAATAAAATAGATCAAACTAATTTAGCATTTAATTGAGTATTAGCAAAAATAATATAGTTTACTTCTTAAAATAATCAAATTATTTTAAAGGTAATTATATTAAAATTATCTAGAAATTAATTATTTTCATATTGTATTTTTTTAAAGAAAACTAGTTTAGTTCAATTTATCAAATTTCAAAAGAAATTAGTATTAATTGATTTTATATTACAAAAATAGATTTCAAGAAATATATTTTAATTTATCGAAGGAAAATAAAATAATCATTAAATAGCTCTAAAGTAAAAAGTAAAATAACTCTTAAGTGAATAAAATAACGTAAGAGTGATAAAATAACCTAATTATAATATTAATTGAATTTTATTTACAACTTTTATCATTTTTTTGAATTTTATTTACTTTTTTAAAGAGAATATTGTTAACGCACCAAAAATATACGTCATCATTATGTTTAAAAATAGAAAAAATTAACATTAATTATTTTTGATAAAGTAATTGACTTGGATATATTTTTGATAAATTAAAATAGAAATTTATTTATTTATTTTTATATTGATTGTAGCTTTAAATATATGTCCAATGTACTTTGGTTTTATAGAAAATATATTTCTTCAAAGAAAAAGATATCTAAATTTAAATTTTTGTATGACAAAAGGAAAGTAATATTAGTATACCTGTTTTAGAAACATCTATGTATGAAATAATGAGAGCTTTTTGCTTAAACATGTTTTCTGCTTAAATTTGAGTGGAGTGATGTTCTGCAAATTTTTATTAATTATGAGAAATGGATAATTTCAAAATTTTCCCTATTTTAATGCAAACAAGTAAATAAATGAATAGAATCTAGAAAAAATAAAAAGTAACTAGTTTTGAAGAGATAAAAAAAATTATTAAAAATTAGCTAAATATATTTTTTGGATTATAGCTTTTGTGGCAAAAAAACCTTAAAAACTTGCGAATAAAAATTTTATGCTCCCTGAAAATCTGCCCTTATCGCTCAAAACTTTTGTGCCAATTATATTGCAGAAAATTAATTTTGGATATGTAATAATTTAAGAATGTTGCAATAGTGTAATAAAGGTGTAATAATTTTTTTTTAAAGTTTAATTATTAAGTTAATTAGTTGCGAACATTCGTTAAGTTACTAAACGTTACACTACTTTGTGTTTTCCATAAGTGACTTAAGTATTTCGCATTGCACAAAATAAATATTAACATAAAGATAAACTTTGCATAACATTGAAATTTCCATTCATGATAACATAATATAGTACATACATGTTTTTCCATACATTGCATTTGATAAGATATACAATACTCATCCATCTGATGAGGTAGTTCAATAATATTTACATTTTACAAATGATCACCTCAAAACATTGAGGGATGTTTTTACATACAAATTGTTACAATGTACAATGTTGAAATAAACATAAGTTTCCATGTGCGAGCTCTCCATCCATGAAGCTCTCGATGCCAAGATCAAACTGGGGACCCAACGGAGTAAGGTGCACATTCCACCCAACCATGTGGTCCGTAGGTCCTCCCCCCATGCTAGGAGATAGTAATAAGGTTACCTAGACCTAATCTACTAACCCTAGACACTAGTACACAACAAACTATTGGTTACATTGCTTCCAGATTTTGACAATTGATAAAATTACTAATACAAGGTTAACTGTTATACTAGGTGGAGTGTCATCACAATAATGCAAAGGTTACCCTAGTGTTTCTTCCTAGGTTCCGGCCCCCAATCCTTGGGTTACCCTGGTAACCTCTTACGAAACCCGGCCCCTATTGCATACTATTGTGGAATCAAATGTCTTTTGAAGAAACAAGACACCGATTTGCCATTCCAGGCCTTCTCATCTTATACTCATGACTGAAGAAGCTCAAGAGTCATAAGCGAGGCATGTACATCTTGTTAAGTCTTTTAATCTAACTATTGTGTTCTTTAATTATCACTAAGTTACTAACTACTTGTAAGTTACCCTGACACCACTTTGTGTGTCGGCCCTTACAAATAGCCACTCCCCTAAACATAACAAGGATATACTAGTTTTCTATCTAGGGTAGACAAAGTGCACAATACAACATATAATACCAAATATACCACAATGTACATTACAATCCGTTCAAAAATCAAGTGCACTACCCTAAACTTGTTCAATCATACGAAATCAAAGTTAATTTCACCCCCTTAAAAGACTGGAACTGGAAGACTTTAAATCACATAAGGATAAATTCTTTTCCCCCTTTTACCCAATAAGAATAAGACATCTTAAAACAAATACAAGTCTATTTTTGAGATATACTAAATCAAATCAAACAATTAAGAAAAAAGGAAGTGTTTATTGCTAATAATTCTTTAACAACACGATAGTTCTCTACACATTAAATAAATATACTCATCGAATTCGTAATATACATAACTATGTAAGCAACAGTAAATTTTATTTCTCATTTGCCTAATTTCCTTATCCATATTTTATAATAAAAATCATATAACTCCAAACATCAATCTATTCCTAAATCAAATGTCAAAATCATTTAAAATATCAAATTCTAAATATTTAATAAATTAATTAATATTACATATATTTATTAAATATTTATAAATTTCAAATTTCGTATTATTAATAAATCGAATTTAATAAATCACATATAGAAATTCGCATTTTATTTATAAGGATTGAATTTAATAATGAATAGATGGAAATTTCACATTCAAAGTTTTTTTTTTTTAAATTACAAATAAAACAAAGACAGACCCACGCGGCCTTCTGTGGGAAGGACGCAGCTGCCAGGGCTGCTGTGCGCAGCCATGGGGGTTGTGCCCCCCTTCTATAGAATATGGGGAGGGTTTCGGCCCTCCCCAAACTGTGTATTTTTTTTTAAATTTTTTTATAAATATAAACATTCCGCGGATAATACCTCTGCCCCACGAATTTCAATTCATTTTTTTTTTAAATATACATATTAGATATTAGTAATTCACCTGTATGGCAATTTAATTCAGTGTTTAACAAAAAAATAAATAAAATTGAAATAAATTTCATTTCCCTGTGTTTTATTCCGTATGGCGATTTAACAGACATATAACTGGTAAAAAGATTTTATTTTTTTTATTTAAAAAAAAAAAAAGTACATGTACAGATAGTTTAATAAACAAATATAAAATTTTACAAACCAAACCAGTTGCTCAACTGGGTATTTATAAATGCAAATTTCTTCTCATAGATTTTAAATAAATTTTTTTTACAGAAATTTCAATATTGGGTTTCAGATTTTTAAACAGTAAACCTTTTCTCAAATGAATTCCCCAAACTTTCTTTTCCTAAAATCTTCACAGAGGTTTTCAAATTAAATCTATTTTTATATTCTCTCTTTAAGATTCTTGCAAACAAACAATAGAAAATAATAGAAAACCTTCCACAAACATTTGCCAAAAAGTTGCAAATTAATTAAACAGATTTTCTTTTCAAAAATAAACAAGAAACCAAATAACAAGAAAAATACCTGTTAATAATTTGCTGCCTGTAACTTGAGATTTGGCTATAGAAAAGAGAATCTTTTGTTGCCCGAAACACACAGAGCTCCAAAAACTTCTTCTACAAACACACCAAATCTTCCTACCAAAGGATCTTCCACAAATATACAACCCCAGAGGAAATAACAAATCCTCTTAGAAAATAAATTTTTACATAGCAAGAATTTTTTTTTTGCAAAGCTTTGATAATTTCCTCGTGAGGAAATTGAATAACCCCATATTTTCCTGAGATCCAAAATAAAGCACTGGCACACTTGTCGAGAAGTGGTTACCAAAATATTTTCTCCACTTCTCGGCAATTTGCCAATTCAAATTTGCATGTAAATTTAAATTTTACAACCACTATACAAATCTCATGCATATTTTTTTAATTTAAATTTACAATTTTCCATAATTTATTTAATTTTCAAATATAACTATTTACTCACTTAATATTTTAATTTAACTAATTAATTTATTTAATTAAATAAGTTTGATCTTTTATAATTAAACCATTTAACCAAATAAGCTAATTAATTAATTAAATAATCAAGTAAGTAATTTCTTTAACATTTAAACATTGGGCATGTGCAGGATCATGGTATGTCAAACAAGCCCTTAAGTGGCAATGAAAATTCAGAACAATTAGAGTTAGTCAACTTCACGTAAAAATTTGAATAAGTTATCTATATTATTTCAAAAACATGTAAGAATAGATTCTGTGGGAAATTGAATGTAGTTTCTAAACTACTAGGTTTTTTTTAGAAAAATCTATTTGGTGAAAATTTAAAATTTCAATGTAGTATTACTTAAATTTCAGGAAAAAATTAAGAAGTAGGTGTCTGTCTGACCACCCTAACCATAATAAAATGATAATATTTTTTATGAGATTTTAGATGTAAGTAGAGGACTCGTGTTCGATGTGATTTATATTTTTTGTAATTTTTTCCATGTAAATAATTAATTATGAATTTTTTTATTACAATTTTTAAAAATATAAAAACTCGTATGTCGACCACCTTAACTTGGTTAAAACCTCATCAAATTCAAAAAAAAATTAATCTATAGTATGCGAAACATAGAATGTGACACATATTTTGGATTCAAAAAATATGATACCGTTTGAAAGTTATAGATGTTTTTCAATCGGCCTATCAATCAGGAATTTAGTCGTAATTCTAATAGAAAATAAATAATAATTATTTATTAAATTCAAAGTAAAGAATAATTTATATTGGTGGAAAGCTGAGAGTCTCTTCTACAAACCCTTTTCGTTTCATCAAATTTGGCTTAAAATAAAGTCGTCAGCCACATGGACGAAGTCTAGAAAAACAAGGTAAGTTGTCAAACACGTTTTTTGCGTCGACTTCTTAGGATTGGCATGTCCAAGCCAAATACCAAAGCAAGCCCGAGGCTAATCCCTAGGCAATAAATTATGTGTTAGAAATATAGGATATCTATTTCCGTCGGATATCCGTTCAAAATCGGGAATATCCATTTTTTTGCATTTTATAAATCATATATTATAAAGTGTATAAGAAATTCTTTTAAAATCATATATAAACCAAATCAGATATCCGTTTCAAAGCGGATATCTGATTTGGTTTATATATGATTTAAAAAAATTTATACACTTTATAATATATGATTTATAAAATGCAATAAATATTTTATAGTTTATTTTAATATATCTACTTGAGAATATACAATATAGTTTATAATTTAATATATAATATATTATATTATTATGTATAATATTTAAATATTATTTCTATATTTTACTTAATGTATATATATATATATATTAATAATATATAAAATATTATATAACTAATTAATATTACTAACAT
>VDFB02389150.1:39858-66176 GCA_007258455.2 Sequoia sempervirens
CACCCTCTCCCACTTTCTCCCACCCTCTCCCTCCCTCTCTCCCACTCTATCCCACTCTCCCACCCTCTCCGACCTTATCCCACTCTCTCAGGTCACTCTCTCACACACTAAATCCATCTATCTCTCTCCCCTATACCCTTATAACCCTTGACCCTTAAACCCTCTACCATATACCCTAAACCTTAAAGTTTAACCCTTAAACCTTCTACCGTATACCATTAATCCTTAGGTCTATGTGTACAAAAATCGGATATCCGATTTCTAGACCATTACTTTAAAATAACAACAAATTTTGTATATATATGCTTTTTACAAATCAGATATCCGATTTGAAACGGATATCCGATTTGTAAAAATCATATATATACAACTATTTTTGTTGTTTTAAAGTAACAGTCTACAAATTGGATATCCGATTTGGATCGGATATCCATTTCAAATCGGATATCTGATTTGTAGAAGTTACTTTAAAACAACAACAAATTTTTTATATATATTCTTTTTACAAATCGGATATCCGATCCAAATCAGATATCTGATATGGAAAACTAGGATTGGTGTTTGCTTTGGTGGTGTGTACTGACACTCGAGCCTAAAAAAAGTCAACACGATATTTTCGCATTTTTGGGTCGATGAAAGACGTGTTTTTTTCCTCATTGCCACTTTTTGGCATACCATGATCCTGCACATACCCCATTAATTTAAATACCAATAATTTAAAGCACAAAAACCAACATTAAAATTAACCAAATTTGCTTCTCAAACGATTTATCCAAATAGAAAATGACAATACAACCTATGACTCAAACTAAAAACAGACAAAGTACTAAGACCAGGATTATAGACTAGGCTAGGATAAACCAAACTACTATCTCCCGATCAACGTTTCCATTGAGTCTTGACACGCTCATACCTGAGTACCCAGGTGGAGTCGGTGTCATGTACCTACAATTTCCTGCAACCAAGCAAATAACGTGCATACACACACACACACACATATATATATATAAAGCATTAAACAGACACACCATGCGGAGAAAATCACAGATATCGCAGGGCACTCGCAAGCGAGTGATGCAATTCCGTTCTCCACACCAATACACTTCACAACAAACTGACGAAATAAATTAATAGTTAGTCCATCATAAACATGTACATATCAATAAATAACTGAAAGTAACACATCTAAACTATATCCAATCATGTCTGAAACCAATAATCACCAAACAATGTATCATCATGTCACAGAATAAATCCACTATCGCTTTAAACTAGCGATCAAAATATCCAACAAAACATCATAGGTCTAACAGTGTGAAAACATAATAGCAGAAAGCATAAGCATAAATGGAGGGGTACTACAGGATAAATGCTTTGTTATATATGTAATAACCCTCTTGGTTGCTAGTTGGACTCAGTAGTGTTATGTTTTGTTTTGATGCTCAGATACTATGATGATACTGTTACTGTTTGATGTGGTTAGTTAGATGCTAGATGATGCTGTTATTTCATTTTGGACATGATTACTTTATATGACATTATGGTTGATTATATATCAGTTGATTTTCTGAATTATGATATGATGTAGTGATTTAATTTAATATGTTATGAGATGATTGTTAGTTAGAAATGTAATTCATTGATTATGTTATAATTGTTAGAATAGGTGTGACGAAGGACAATATAGCATCACTCGTTCGCGAGTGCCCTGTTATGTTGCGATTCCTTCTCACAATGCAGTATGTTGATTTAATGCTTTGATATATATGTATATATGCCCATGTACACAACTTCGTTTGTATGCAGGATTTCAGGTATAAGTCTCGATTCCACCTGCTTCGGTAGGACAGGGCGAGCACCAAATAACCCAATGGATAAATGTTGATACAGAGGTGACGATGAAGTCCTCCTGTTCCATGATGTCAGGTCGTCTCATTTGTTTGGTATAGTTGATGTTGTGTAATTGTCGTCATTGTCTGTTGTGTTATGGGTTTTGTCTTAGTTTATTTATGAGGGCATTTATAGTTATGACTTGTCTTTATGATTGAAATAAATTATTTATTTTAATGTTGGAGTAAATGGTATTTAAATATTTAAATAATTTAATTATTTTTGAAAATCTTACATTGCAATTAAATAATAAGTAAATATTAAATATGGCTTAATTATTTTAATCAATTAAATTGGTGGTGGATAATTATGTGAATAATTTATTTAAAATAAATATGTAATGTGAGGTGCAAGAAAAGTTGCAAAACAGGAATTAAAGCAATAAAAGAATAAAAAGACAGTGTGAGCCAATAGGAATGGAGAGTTGGGAAAAAGCTAGTTTTAAAGAATTGATTTTTCTTTTAATCTTGGATTTTTGGAGAGCTTTGAAGAGATGAGCAATATTTTATTTAGTTAGGAATTTTTTTGTAAGTTCTCTCACACACACAGAAGATCAGAAAGTTGAAGTTGCTCAAGTTTTTGTGGAGTTCGTTCTGGACTAAGGATTGGAATCGGATTCGAGGGCATCAGAGTCAAGCAGGCATCCTCAAATTTGCATTGGACTCCAAGTTCCTCTCATAGTCTTCTTCTTGTACCCTTCTTTTATCTGTTTGCTTTAGAAAAAGGAAAAATAAAATTTATTAAAAATGATTTTTGAGAATATAGGAAAAATCTACTGTTTGAATTGAAAACTAGGGCAAATTATTAGACTGGAAATCAAGAAAATATCATTATTGTACTGTTCTCAATTTGCCAAAAACAAAACAAAACCGTACCTTCTGAAATATTCACAAAACAAAAATAGTGTTTTTTAAGGAAAATGATTTCTTGTTGAAAATTATAAGTTTTGAAGGTTTTGGATATATATTCTTTTTAAGCCTGGCTAGATATATATATATATTCATTGCTCTGTGTTTATCTGTTAGTTATTAATTATTATTACCTCTGTACTTTCACTCAGTTGTTTAAATAAATAAATAAATAAATAATATATATATTTATTTTGGTTTATATGATTTTGGATTTATCTTTTTATGTATATATGCATCGGCCGTCGGTCGTACCGCTGTCTATGAATTTTTAACTTTCTTAAAAATCGAAATCATTTTTGTGTAATTTTATGTTGGGTATTTCGAAATCCTTTTTACCAGAGATATTTGTTTATATAAAAAAAAGGGGAAAAAGAATTTCTCTATGTTGAAATTTTCGAGGTCGGGACTATGTACCATGCGCAGGGATCTACTTCATTTTTTTTCGTGTTCTGCAATATATATAAAAAAAAATACATAAAACAAAATTTGAAAAGTTTATTGTTTGAAACAAAATTTTTATTTATGTATTTTATTAAAAGTTGGGGAGGGCACGGCAGCCGTACCCACCCCGCGCGCCCCTTAGTGTGGCGGACTGCCACAGCAGTCCTACGGACTGCTGTGCGCAGCAATCCACAGGACTGCTGTGCGCAACAGTCCGCAGGACTGCTGTGCGCAATAGTCCACAGGACTGCTGCGTACAGCAACCCATGGGGACTGCTGCGCAGTCCCCACTTGCCTTGTAAAATTTATTTAATGTTTTTTTTTTAATATAATATATATATAAATATATATATATGTATATATATATATATATAATTTTATTTATGTTTATTTAATTAATTCTTTTTATAGATATATATATTTATACTTAAAAAAATAATGAAATGGGATTTCTTTTATAAATAAAATATTATTGATTTAGTATAATAAATTTAATGTATTACTTAGATATTTATCTAATGAGATTTGTTATGAATTAAATTTTTGGTTGTAGGAATTATATTTATTTTTGTGGTGTTTTTTTTTTTATATTGACTTTCTATATACATCTGAGTGAATCGTTTTCTTTTAATTATGGAATCGTGAGGTCTTGATTTTGTTTCCTCTTGTTATGATTGTAAAATTCACTCGTGATGTGGGAACCCTCTTGTCTTGTAACCCTAGTCCAGAGGCATGTTTAGTTTGGAGCTGGCTTCATCTTATTTATACCTTTGGTTTGAAGTTTAATGATTTATGCTTGAAGGGTTGAATGTGTTTCTATGATAGTTGTTATGGGTTGTCACGAGAGGAATATTACCTCGCGTGTGTGGATTTGAGTTCTATGTTTTATATGATTTAGTTCAACCCTTGCCGATTTAAGATATGTTAGGGGTCATAGGGAGAGTGGCTCTTCGTGGGCGTCGGCACCTCGGATGAGGAAGGGCTAGGATAACCCACGAAAGAGTAGTAAACAAGTGATAACCTAAACAATAGAATTAGGGGGTTGGGTAGTTTAAAAACACAAGATAATAAAAACATTGGATTCCTCGGCTATGCATTAGGGCTACCTTAGACTAGTGATAGACTGAGAAGGTCGTGGTCGGCATAGTCATAGTCTCGTCTTCACGAGAGACTATTGGCTCTGCATCAGCTACCCTATGGTGTCAGCGCCTCAGTTAGGAGGAAGGGCCAGGAGATCCATAGATGGGTGTCGGCGCCTCAGTTGGAGGAAGGGCCAGGAGAATCCCATGAGAGCTATGCGATGACACTCTCCACTTGACACCCTTGTGCTTTGTTGTTGTTGCCTCTGGATGTTATCTCTTTATGATGTTTCTTTGAATTCTTGTGAATTGATTCTTGATTGTTAAGTGATAGTACTTCATGTTATCGTGATGAGTTCTTGGCTTAATCTTGTCATGTGATTTGTGAAATTTGATGGTTGTTCATTGTAATCTTTGAATTGTACTTGTTTTATATCATATTGTGGTTGAGTCGGTTGACATTCATGGTCGGGTTCACTTCCTCGTCACCTCTGAGCACGGGGGGTGAGTTACTTGTAATTCACATGGTTGGGTGGAACGTGCTCCGCACCCGTTGGGTTCCCCATCAGCATCTTGTCTTCTCAGCTTTCCACAGTGGAGTTGTACCAGTGATCAGTTGTACTTCATATTTCATTTTACTTGTATCAATCCCTATGTTGGGAAATTCAATGTAATTCAGTATCAAAGATTGTAATGTAATATTAAAACAATGATGTAATAGTTAGGTTTAATTGTATCTTGTTAAAAGATTTATCATGGATGTAATTATTCGATGTTTATTATGCTCGCATCATGATTTTCAGATGTATCATTGTATATGGTTATCATAAATTAAATGGTTATGTTATATTCTTTATCTTCATTCTGTTTAGTTGTTGCGATGTAACCTCGCGTGCCCCAGAGAACCAAGTGTATAAATGCTATGTGTTATGCTATGTAGTTATGGTTTAATGTTATTGCATGTTTACTTTTATTATTAATTTTAAAAAAAAAAAATTATTCGCTTTATGTGTGTTCTCTGGAGTTTGCACGACGGGCGTTACAATATATTTTGCAAGTTTACTTTAACAATATACAATATTTTGTCAAATAAGAAAATAAGTTGAATTCTCATTTGTTAAAAACAAAGTTATTAATAACTAGTTAACAATAGTCGTGCCTATAGTTCCTTGGCAGGAACTAATAATGAATATTTTTTCATATTTTTCTTGATCTTTCACTTAGAGATGAAAACAACATTTACATATACCATTTTAGGAATAATGAATATTTTTCATAGTTTTCTTGATTTTTCACTTACAGATGAAAGTTAGTTTTATTGGGGGTTGGAATGGGGAGAAATTAAACCATTCAAAAATTTAAAGGTTTTTATAAATAGAAATTGTTCTTATGCACATTTAGATAGAAAATGAATGCCAATCTATTTCATATTCTTCTAGATTAGATATGTGAATCTTAAATTAAGTTTACACACAAGTATAGGACCACACACAAAAATCAATTTTTCATTCAAGTTATCCAAATAGAATTGATTGTAGAGTCTAATATCTTTGTTTGAATCAACTATTGACAACCATTGTAACATTCTTACATGGTGTGAATTTAAGCAAAGTACTATATTTAATTTATTTTAATATTTATATTTCATTTAATATTTATTTTAACTAATAATCCAAACTTTGTTATCTAAATTAATTAATACTTAATTAAATATTTATTTAATTAACCTGAATAAATATAAAGAATTATTAGTATATTTTTTCATTGTTCCTAAAAGATTATATAATATCACTTCAAAATAATATTTTAAAAGTATATAATTAAGTTATCTTTTCATAAGAATGTAGTATCATATTTATTGAAAAATAGTGAGTAAAAAATTATATCTATCACTATTTATAATATTTTGGAAATAAAAAATGATAATTAAATTAAATAACATTTAAGAATAGTTACAACTAATCAATAATTGATTAGAAAATCCACAATATTTTATTTTCTATTTAATAAAACTTATTTTCTAAAAGAAATATAAAATTTAACTTTTGACTAAATTAAATTATTTAAAATTAAAAAATACATAAATATAAAGATCATTTCTTAGATAATTTAAAAAAGAAAAAATTAAAATAATAATAAGACAATTACATATAAAATAATATTAAAAATAATTCAAAAATATTCATAAAAATTATTGATATATATATTGCTTCTACATTTTACATTTTTATTTTCTATTTGGTAAAACTTTTTTTAAAAAAACATTAATGTTTTAAATTAAAAAATAATATAAAAAATAAATTTTAAATTATTATTTTTTAAATAAATTTTAAAATAATAAAAAACTAGTAAAATAATTATATATAAAATAATATTAAAACAATAAAGAAAAATTAAAATTTCAAATCATTAATTATATAAACTAACATTTTTTTTTAATATGCTCAAAATCAAATGCGGTTCTTGATAATTCACTTTTCAATAAAACTTGCTTTAAAAAATATGCAAATAATTTAATAATGGTGGAAACTGTAATAAAATCCTTAAAATATATGTTGCCCCCTTTGTGAGCAGGTTGTGTGTTTCAATCCATATCAGTTACTTCCAAGGAAAACAGACTACGAATGCTTCACAAATATATTGAGGGTAATTTTCTATAAGCAAAAGAAGGTATCTGAAATATATACCCTTCAACCGATTACATCATAAAGCAGAGGAATTAATTTATTTTGTCTATCTGTTCTTATAATCCTTTCCATTCTTTACAATCGATGTTGATCTATTTGGATATATAAACCTTATAAGATCAAGTGTATACACATGTTCATATCTGAAAGAGGTATGTAGGCCATTAAACACTTTTTTGGTCATTTAGATCTCCTTCCACGAAGTATTTGTATATTTAATATCCAAATATAAGGGATAGACTTCATTGGAAAGTAATATGAGAATGGATTTGGTATCATGGATAGATTTCAACTAATATTCACCCCATAACAATGATTTATGTTTATTTCTATGACCCATTTTGAGATGAACACAAGTAAATTCCCCATTCAAACTTTCTTCCCTATAATTCAAACTCTATAATAGTGTTAAATTGAAATCTATTTAGTTTCTGTTATTTTACTACCACTGTGAACATAAAATTATTTAATTTATTCTATTTCAGTAACAACAACAATCCAAGGTCTCTATAAAACTATCAATAACCATTTAATTTTTGCAAACAATAAAATAGCAACATTCAAAATATGTTTTTCCAAAAAAATATCTTAAAGAAAGTAATTGTCTCCAACATTTCTCTCAAGAATATTACAAAGTAAAGTATCCTAGTGCCAACATTATGGGAGAAGAAAAATTATTTTCTTCATTACAACAATTACCATTTCCCCTGCATAAACTCTCACTATTTCAACAATACATAGAAACTAAATGACCAACAAACCAAGGAATAAAGGATTTCTCTCCACCCTACCATAATGGCATCATGAAGCATCATTGGCTCAAGCCATACCCTTGAGCAAGAAAATATTGAACTCCAAAATGATTAATGGAGTTTTCTAAAGTTTTATAAAAAGGATAAACTATCACAACATCAAATTACATGCCCATGGGTTCTCCAATCACCATATTCAACAATGATTCACACAACATGCTCACATCCTACAACATCAAAACCAAAAGGGGTGATAGTAAGAAAAACTTATCTATTTTCTTTAGAGGATGGAATTGGGCTCTTCTATCCTTCTTTAAGCCATGCCATCTTCATCACTTCCTCACAAGAGGAAAAGGCTTCTCCCCTTTTCTCCTCCTTTCTTTTTCTCAACTAGATTTTTTCAACAAGAGAAGTGGGTAACACCCCACTTCCTCTTACTCTCCAAATATATAGAAGTTTCAACAATTGTGACTCTTGGATGGGGAGGTGTGGATTGTACCTCCTTCATCAATGAGGTTCTTTTCCTTATTTAAGAGGGGGATATGCATTTTAGACATCACCTCAATCTTTCCACCCTATATTTTCCTCAAAACTCGTCACACCCCATTATGAAGACTTTTCAGGGGTTAAATCATGTCCTAGGGGCACTATAACATGCCCATTTGGTCCCTACCTCTAAGGTGTAGACCCTAGGGGGTTCATTTTGCACTCTAACAAAAAACAATGATCAACAACTCTCTTCAAAAGCCCATTGGAAAGTCCATCTGAATTTTAAACTTAGCTAGGGGTTTTTGAGACCTAAGTACCCACTTACACCTCACATGAATCAAGCAATTAAATGCCCTCACAATCCTAGTCTTCTAATACATTAAATCAACCTATTTCTAGACCCCAAATCGGGTCAATTTCATATCCTCAACAAGAAGTATTTTGATTTTCTCTTGATAGTTCTCCCTTCTCATGCTAGCACTGTTATCTTCCTACACATTACCAATATGATCATAAGTAATAATTATTTATCACATTAATATATTAGCTAAATATTCTAAACTTAACTACAAAATAATCCATTTAAATTTCAAATTCTATTCCACACTATACAAGTGCATTCCACCTTCATGATAGTGATGATAAAACATATCAAAATGAAATGCAAGGATATTGCCCATAGATTACCCTATGTAACACCACTCTGTTTTGTTATGTTTTTCTTGATAGCTCAGATACTTTATTATGCATTATTTAATGTTATGGTTGTTCTATCACTGACAGTGGAGCAATGATAGATTATATGGATGTGATGATACATTAATTGCATGGTGATTATGTTTAATATGCTTTGTGTTTGCATAGATGCTTAGTTGTGATGACATTGCTATATATGCTTATTGTGGTTTAATTCATATATTATCTTGTCAGTTGATGTGACATTGTATTGGTGAAGAGAACAGTATTGCATCACTCGCTTGCGAGTGCCCTGTAATTTTCATGATTCTCTCTTCATGGTGTGTATGAATTATTATTTGTATACATGTATGACATTTGATTTTGTTGTAGGTTTACAGGTACAGGACAATGGCTTCACCTAGTTTCACAGGTCTGAGCATGTCCACTACTCAATAGTAATGTTGATTGGGAGATAGTAACTAGTTAATCTTGTCAAACCTTTAATCTAGAATAGTGTGCCGTCAGTACGTATGTTGGTCATGATCCTTATCCATGTTGGTCTTGGTAATTTATTTATCATGCAAGTTTAAATAATAAGGATTAAATTATATTTTGTGATTAAGTATTTAATTAATATGGATATTTTATTATAAATTAATTAATTTAATTTAAGTTATATTATAAAATAATTTTAATTATTAAATTAATTGGGACTTAAAATAAATAAGTTATTTAATTGTAAATTGGATTAAATAAATTATTTTTAATTTTAAATGCATATTTGGGAAAAGATCTTAGAAATATCTTGGTTTGTTAAAGAAGAGATATTTGTTGTGTGAACTGGAAGTTAGAAGGTTTTGTTTTCTTATTGTCTTAAAATTGATTTACAAAGAGATTGATTGAAATTGGTGAGAAAAGAGGAAGTTGTTTTCATGGGAAAAGAATGACAAAGGTTTTTGGGAAATAAAAGAATTGTTTCATGGTTTGAAGAAATTGTAGATCTTAGAAGCTTTCTAATAATTTTAGGAATCTAGTTTTTTATATTCTTGGCTATAGATTGTTTCTATTCTCTGGGAAATAGCAATTCTTCTGGAGGAAACTTTGGCAATCTTGGAAAATTGAAGATTACAGAGAAGCTTAGCATCAATCCTCAAGGCAACAATTTTTCTAGAATAGGTTCCTTAATTGTTTTTGTGAATTTTGTTTTGAAAGAGTTATTTAATTATTGTAATGCAAATTGGAAAAGATTAAAAGAGTTTTTCATTATTGTAGAAGTTTTTCTTTTTAAAAAATTCCATGAAAATTGAACCTCTGTAGGAAACAATTTAGACCCTCTATGTAAATTGATCATTTGAAATAGATTGATACCAAAGAAAATTATAGATCTGTGTAGAAAATCATCATTTTATTTTGGTTTCCCCAATTCCTTTTAATTGTCTAGGAAAATGAAAATCTCTAATCTTTCCTATAGAAAACTTCTTCTTGTGGAAATTGAATTATTATTCTGTAGAAAATTTCTTGTTAAAAAATATATATATATAGATCTTCTGAAACAATCTTCTATTAAGTTTATATATATATATATTTGTTAATTTCATATATAGTGCATTGAGTTCTGAAAATTCTCTATAGAATTTTATTTTATGTTTTTCTAGGACTGTGAAATCGTTGTATTTTTGTTAAAAACAAAGAAGCTATGTTAAGGGCGTGGAGGCTACCCCAGAGCCACCCCTAAGGGGGACGACTATGGAGGCAGCCGGTGTTGCCTTCATAGGCAACGTACAGACTTTGAACACAGTTGTACCTCCTTAGGAGGTCTAGCTAAGAACTGCGCCAGTACTGTATATGGTGTGCTCGGATTCTATAGCATTCGATTTTGTTTGTATAACATATATATTATATATATATGATATATATGATATATATATATATTATTTAGAATATATTATATATATATACATATATATAGTTATAATTTCTTGTATTTTTTTTTTATATATTTATATACAGGTAATTTAAAATGCATTGTGATTATATAATGATGTTAACAGAAAAAGGTATAATTGATTTTATAATTAAGTAATATATATTTATAAGTATATATATGTAATTTTATTTAATTGTATATGTACATATTGAATATATTTATTTAATATTTGTGTATTACAATAAATATTTACAAGCATGATTAATTAAATTAGAAATGACTGATTATTTTTATTAAAGAAATTGAGTTAATTATTATGAGTACTTGTGAAATTGGAAGTTGAATATTTAGGTTGATCCGTTGTTGATTTATAAATTGAAATTGTGTTTTGGAAGAGGTATTTAATATGATATATTGATCTATTGGATTTAGGAAATCTGAATAGTAGTGATTTTAATTACAAGAGTTGTTTATTTTAATTTCAAGTGTTTTTGTATTTGTGTAATGGGGGGAAGTATTTGTTATTGTGAAAATCTAAGTCTTCCAAATATGTAAATTGTGAAAGGGTTGTTGTAGCTTTAGTTCACCCTTTGATATTTCCTTGGGTAGTTCATGTAGTCAGATTTAGTATTGGACATCCATAGGGATGTGTTATCTTTCATGTTATATTATTATCAGTTTGTGCATTGTCTACCCTTTGGTTGTTGTATGAGTTATTGTGTTGTCTATAGGGGAGTGGCTTTCAATGAGGGTTGGGACACAAAGTGGTCCTAGGACAACTCGTATGGAAGTCAGTGTAATGAGTGGATATTAAATAACCTACATTAAGGGAATGGGTAGTTAACATATTTAACTTGATAATTAGCCTTGCTCATTGGCTCAAGGGCTTGTATTAGACTTGAGATGAGTCGAGAAGGCCTGGAATGGCAAGATCATTATCTTGTCTTCTAGAAAGACAATCAATTTTGTATTGGTGTGCATGTGGGGCCAGAGTTCATAAGAGGTTACCAGGATAACCCAATATGGGAGCCGAGACCTAGGAAGATCTCTTTAGGATAACCAATGAAACCTTTGTGATGACACTCCTCCTATGATAGCAGTCGATTGTATTGTACAATAATTGTTCTTGATTTAGTGATTCTAGAAGCAATGTGACCTTTTGTTTTGTGTGTACTAGTATAGTGTTATTTTGTATGTTGCTTGTGTCTAGAAGTAATAGGTTTTTCTTGGTTACCTTTTACTATCTCCTAGCACGAGGGTTGGTCCTATGGGTACCACATGGCTAGGTGGCGTGCACCTTACACTGTTGAGTTTCTCTTCCTATTCATCATGGTGGGATCTTCTTGTTCGAGGAGCTCATGTGGTTCTATGGATTTGTACTTCTCTTTCTTCATTGTAACTATGGGACACTACGTAATTGTATCCTCATTTTTATCAAGGAGAACCCTTGTGATGTAATTGTAACATTATGTATGATCTATTCATCATTGGATTAAATGGCATATATTGTTTATATGATGTTGTATCTATGGAAATATGCTCATTACATTTCTATGTGTTAGACTTATTTTGCAATGCATTACTGCTTTGTTGTATGTTGTTATCATGAGTTAATTCCATATACTATGTTTTAGAATAATTTTGTAAGTTTTGGAATTCACATGTAGACGTGTTTCATGGCCTAGAGGATGTATGTGTTAGAGTAGTTTACTTCACTCCTCATTGTTACTCTTTTTAAGGGAAAAAATTTATTTGTGCTTCTGCATTATTGCATCATCTTCTAGGTTGCAGGATGGGGTTTTACACTTGGTGTTAGAGCCTAGGTTTAAGCACTGGGAACTCTAGGTTAATTTGGAAACCATTAAGTTGTTTGTGTAGGATTTAAGTTGCATATCTTGTCTTACACCTTGGTGTGTTTGTATAGGATCATACCACCTAGGAGAGGTTGAGGATGTGATTATAGCCATAGAGGTAGACATGGAGGTAGCCAATAGAAATCACCTTCACATGTTTCTCATGATTTAGACCGTGAGGAACAACAAGCTTCCAAAAATGTTATGGGATGCGGTATTTAGTATTCGGATCCACCAAGGATCGAAGGCACTCAGTTGCGTCAATTTTTAGAGGAGACTCATGCCCGCCTTGGACCGAGGCAGGAAGTAGAGCAGATTGTTGTTAGAGAGAAACATGTACGAACTCATTCAAAAGTAGTGATAGTTGCACACATGAGAGATTTACTTAGAGCTCAACCACCCTTATTTAATGGATCAAGCAGTGGTTTAGAGGCTGAGACCTGGCTGATTGACCTTAACAAATGTTTTTTTATGCACCTGTATGGTAGCAATACTAGAGCTATATGTGCAATTATGCACCTAAGAGGATTTTCTTCCACAAGGTGGAGATTGGAGGAGCAGAAGCTCCATATTGATATCGGTATTGTATCTTGGGAGATGTTTCTAGAGAGGTTCCATGCCAAATTTCTCTCTAATCATTGGTGACAGCATCATGGTGATGAGTTACATACTCTATGACAGATGACTATGTCAGTAGAACAATATGAGCATCATTTTTACGAGCTCAAATAGTACACTGGCATTGGGGATGACAAGGGAATGTTGGTGAAACACTTTCTTAGGGGCTTAAATTCCTGGATCAATGGAGGTGTGTGGGTTTTTGAACCCAAGACTATGGAGACCACAGTAGACAAGGCTAGACTTGTACAGGAGAATTTTGCAATGGCATTAAGCGATCATGTAGGAGTGTAGATGGGCAGGACTTCAATTGTAGGGCCTAGTGCACATAGTGGCTAGACTCAGGGAGTTGGACCACCTAGGGCACAATAGACACTAGCACAGAGTGGACAGTACCAAAACTCTTAGGGGGAACGAAAGGATTTTTCACCTAGACAAAATGATAGATATTAGTCAGGGGGTTTCCAGAACTGGAGGTGTGTCAAACGTTTCAGTAATGCACAGCCAACACAAATTACTTATTCTACCTTTAAGGGTAGTGTTTAGCAATCCAATACACCTTTCGGAGGTTCCAGGTGTTTTACTTGTGGCCAACAGGGTCACATAGCTTGATAGTGTCCCTATAAGGACACATCAGGATATACACAGAGGCCAATAGTGTTAGAGTCGACTGTTGGTGATGCAAGCAGAGGACATCATGTATCTGATATGGTTGATAACCGCTAGGCTAAGCACGAAAGCATGGTGGTGGATACTACTGGTATGTTGTTGGGTAACAGAGTTGCCATTTTGTTTGATTTAGAAGCCTTTGACTCATTTATTTCATCATCTATCATGACACGTGATAGACTGAGGGTAGTAAGGCAAGAGGGTAAGTGGCAAGTCAAATTAGCGTTTGGTGCTAGAGTTGTTGTATATTCCTATGTACTGGATTGTAGACTAGAGATTGGTTCTTTCCACACTACTACTGATCGCTGCATTATACCATTAGGTTCTTATGACATTGTTCTAGGGATGGATTGGCTCGATGCTCATAAGGCCATGATTGATTATCAACGCAAGTTGATATGATGCATTGATGCATCAGGTAGTGAGGTTGAGTTAGTAGGGGTCCAAAGACCTATCTCATTGAGGATGATATCAGCTATGCAGCTGAGAAGATGTGTTCATCAAGGACGTTAGTTATTTGTTGTGATAGTAGATGACTTGGAGAGGGGTGATAGAGAAGAGAAGGTGTCTATAGATATCCACCCCATACTTTAGTAGTATACAGATGTTTTTCTAGATGATATTCCAAGGATGCCACCTTAGTGTGGCATAGACTTCAAGGTTGATCTTCTACCTAGTTCTGAACCCATTTCATGAGCCCCATACCATATGATGACTTAGGAGCTTAAAGAGCTCCATTTGTAGCTTGAGGAGTTGTTGGATAAGGGTTTCATCTGCCCTAGTTTCTCACTTTGTGGAGCACCAGTGATCTTTGTGAAGAAGAAGGATGGTTCTCTTTGTTTGTGCATGGATTACTGACAATTAAATAAGGTTAGCAACAGGAACCAATATCCTCTATGTAGGGGATCAATGACTTGTTTTATCAGGTCAAGGATGCTACAGTCTTTTCTAAAATCGATCTTAAGTCAGGATACCATCAGTTGCAAATTGTGGAGTCTGATATTTATAAGATGACATTTCGTACATGATACTGTCACTATGAGTTCATAGTGGTACCATTCAGGTTGACGAATGCACCATCTATATTCATGAGCTTGATGCACAAATTTTTTCACACATACCTGGATAGATTTGTAGTGGTATTCCTTGATGACATATTGATTTATTCTAGGACAGTTGAGGAGAATGAGGAACATTTGAGGTAGGTATTGTAGTGTTTGAGGGATAATAAGTTGTATGCCAACTTGTCCAAATGTGAGTTCTTCAAAACTGAGGTCAAGTATCTTGGTCATGTTACATCAGGAGAAGGTATTGTAATGGATCCTGCAAAGATCCAAGCAATCATGGATTGGCTTGCACCCACAAATGTGGCCGAGATACGTAGATTTATGGGGTTAGCAAGTTACTACAAGCATTTTATTCAGGACTTTTCTACGATAGGACATCCTATCACTTCTCTTCAGAGGAAAGGGAAGAAGTTTGATTGTTCAGAGTAGAGTGAGGCTGCATTTCAAACATTGAAGGAGAGGTTGACTAGTGCACCAATCCTTGAGGTAATAGATCCTACAGGAGACTTTGTCATTTGTGCAGATGCATCTTTGGAGGGGTTAGGAGTTGTACTGATGCAGGATGGTCAAGTCATTGCATACGAGTCGTGCAAGCTCAAGGATCTTGAGTTAGCTACAGTTGTACATGTGTTGAATCAATGGAGACATTTCTTATTGGGGCACTATTTTGAGTTACACAATAACCATTGAAGTCTATAGTACATCTTCACACAGCCTAACCTTAATGCTAGGAAAAGGTGATGGATGGAGTTCCTTTGTGAGTATGATTTTGAGGAAAAGTACATCCAAGGGAAGGACTATAACATTGTGGCCGACACTCTCAGCAAACGAAGGCATGAACTATCTAAGATGACTCTTATTATAGATTTGAGGAGCCAGATTCTTACCGCACTTCCTACAGATAGCCGATACTAAGAGGTAAGGTCTAAGATTGAGTCAGGAAAGACTTTGGATGGCAGGTACTTAGGATATTCTTTGGAGATAGATGGGTTATTGAGATACATGGGATGTATATGTGTTCCATCTTCAGAAGGGCTTCGTACCTTGATTTTGATAGAGGTACATCAGGCACCTTATTCAACTCACCCTAGAGTGAAGAAGATGTATGTTGATTTGCGACCGCTTTATTTCTAGGTAGGTATGAAGTTAAATATCAATGATTATGTATCATAGTGTTTGGAGTTTCAACAAGTTAAGTCTAAACACCAACATCTGGCTAGTCTTCTATAGCCTTATTTTGTTCCTGAGTGGAAATGGGACATCATTTCATTAGATTTCATTCCTGGTTTACCCAACTCTTCATGATGACACGATGCGATTATGATGGCACACTTCTCACCTACCCATTCCTCCTATAACACTTCATCAGTTGCTAGAGTGTTCATGGAGGACATTGTGAGGTTGCATAGTATTCTGCGTTGAATTATTTATGATAGGGATCTTGTGTTTACTTCGACTCTTTGGACATCATTACAGAATGCTATGGAGACATAGTTGAACTTTAGTTCAACATATCACCCTAAGATGGATGGATAGAATGAGAGGTTCAATAAGATCCTTGAAGATATACTTTGTATGTATGTCATGGACCAGCAGACACAATGGGAGGATTATCTCTACCTTGTAGAGTTTTCTTATAACAACGGGTTTTAGATTTCTATTGGCATGGCACCTTTTTAGACCTTGTATGGATGACCGTGTTAGACTCCATTGAGTTGGGGCAGGTTGGAGGACAAGACTTTATTGGGTCCTGATATGCTTCAAGATATGGAGGAGCGAGTGGTTCAGATCAGAGAGCATTTAGTAGCTACACAAGATAGGCAGAAGAAGTATGTAGATGCACACCGTGTGGATCGCCAGTTTGTTGTGGGTGACTGAGTTTTCTTGCGAGTGCGACCAAGGAAGAGTCTAATTCATTATGGAAAGGGTTCTAATCTCGCACCTCATTTTGTTGGGCCTTTTGAGATTCTGGAGAAGATTGAGCCAGTTGCTTACTGCCTTGCTTTATCATCCAATCTCTCATGCATCCACGATGTGTTCCATGTTTCTGTACTTAGACCTTATCATCCAGACATTTCTCATATCCTTGATTGGACTACTTTACAGTTAGAGGATGAAAAGCTAGCTTTGGAGCCTGTGGTCATTACCTAGCATAGGAGACTCACCCTTCGGGGTCGAGATATTGAGTAGGTGAGGGTCCAGTGGGATCCTAGAGATGACAGTTCTACTATATGGGAAGATGCTACCAAGATGAGGGAGCTCTACCCTTACTTGTTTGTAGGCTTCCGAGAGTAAGCCTGATCCTAGGGGGGAGAATGTGACACCCCTCCATTTTGTTATGTTTTTTTTGATAGCTCAGATACTTTGTTAGACCTTATTTTATGTTATGGTTCTTCTATCACTGATAGTGGAGCGATGATAAACTATATGGATGTGATGATATATTAATTGCATGGTGATTATGTTTAATATGCTTTGTGTTTGCATAGATGCTTAGTTGTGATGACATTTCTATGTATGCTTATTGTAGTTTAATTCATATATTATCTCGTTAGCTGATGTGACATTGTATTGGTGAAGAGAATGGTATTGCATCACTCGCTTGTGAGTTCCCTGCGATTTCTGTGATTCTCTCTTCACAGTGTGTATGAATTATTATCTATATACATGTATGACATTTGCTTTTGTTGTAGGTTTGCAAGTACAAGACAATAGCTTCACCTAGTTTCACATGTTTGAGCGTGCCCACTACTTAATAGTAATGTTGATTAGGAGATAGTAAATGGTTAACCATGTCAAACCTTTACCCTAGCATAGTGTGTCGCCAGTCCGTATGTTGGTCATGATCCTTATCCATGTTGGTCTTGGTATTTTATTTATCATGAAAGTTTAAATTGTAAGGATTAAATTATATTTTGTGATTAAGTATTTAATTAATATGGAGATTTTATTATAAATTAATTAATTTAATTTAAGTTATATTATAAAGTAATTTTAATTATTAAATTAATTGGGAATTAAAATAAATAAGTTATTTAATTATAAATTGGATTAAATAAATTGTTTTTAATTTTAAATGCATATTTGGGAAAAGATCTTAGAAATATATTAGTTTGTTAAAGAAAATATATTTGTTGTGTGAACTGTAAGTTAGAAGGATTTGTTTTCTTATTGTCTTAAAATTGATTTACAGAGAGATTGATTGAAATTGGTGACAAAAGAGGAAGTTTTTTTCATGGGAAAAGAAGGGCAGAGGTTTTTGGGAAATAAAAGAATAGTTTTGTGGTTTGAAGAAATTGTAGATCTTAGAATCTTTTTGATAATTCTAGGAATCTAATTTGTTATATTCTTGGTTGTGGATTGTTCCTGTTCTCTGGGAAGTGGCAATTCTTTTGGAACAAGTTCCTTAATTGTTTCTGTGATTTTTTTTTGAAAGAGTTATTTAATTATTGTAATGCAAATTGGAAAAGATTAGAAGAGGTTTTCATTATTGTAGAAGCTTTTGTTTTTAAAAGAAGATTGTTGTGAAATGTGAACCTCTGTAGGAAACAATTTAGACCCTCTATGTAAATTGATCATTTGAAATAGATTGATACCAAAGGAAATTGTAGATCTCTATAGAAAATAATCATTTGTTTTGGTTTCCCCAATTCCTTTTAATTGTCTGGGAAAATGAAAATCGTTGATCTCTCCTGTAGAAAACTTTTTCTTGTGGAAATTGAATTATTATTCTGTAGAAAATTTTTTGTTCAAAAAATATATATATAGATCTTTTGAAACAATCTTCTCTTAATTTATATATATATATATATATTTGTGAATTTCATATATAGCACTGAGTTGTGAAAATTCTTTGTAGAATTTTATTTTATGTTTTTCTAGGACTATGAAATTGTCTGTACAGTGATATATATTAAATTGTAGTATTTTGTTAAAAATAAAGAAGTTATGTTAAGGGTGCGAGGGCTACCCCAGATCCACCCCTAAGGGGGCGGCTGTGGAGGCAGTCAGCGCTACCTTCACAGGCAGTGTACAAACTACCCACACAATCGTACCTCCTTAGGAGGTCTAACTGAGAACAGTGCCAGTACTGTGTATGGTCCACTCAGATTCTTTAGAATTTGATTTTGTTTGTACAATATATTATATATATGATATATATGATATATATATTATTTAGAATATATATTATATATATACATAGATATAGTTATAATTTCCTGTGTTCTTTTTTATATATTTATATATGGGTAATTTAAAATGCATTGTGATTATATAATGATGTTAACAAAAAGAGGTATAGTTGATTTTTAATTAAGTAATATATATTTATAAGTATATATATAATTTTATTTAATTGTATATATATATATATATTGAATATATTTATTTAATGTTTGTGTATTACAATAAATATTTGCAAGCATGACTGATTAAATTAGAAATTATTGATTATTTTTATTAAAGAAATTGAGTTAATTATTATGAGTACTTGTGAAACTAGAAGTTGAATATTTAGGTTGATTCGTTGTTGATTTATAAATTGAAATTGTGTTTTGGAAGAGGTATTTAAATACGAGATATTGATCTATTGGATTTAGGAAATTTGAATAGCAGTGATTTTAATTACAAGAGTTATTTATTTTAATTTCAAGTGTTTCTATATTTGTGTAATGGGGGGAAGTATTTTTTATTGTGAAAATCTAAGTCTTCCAGAGATGTAAATTGTGAAAGTGTTGTTGTAACTTTAGTTCACACTTTGAGATTTCATTAGGTTGTCCATGTAGTCGGATTTAGTATTGGACATCCATAGGGATGTGTTATCTATTATGTTATGTTATTATCACTTTGTGCATTGTCTACCTTTGGGTTGTAGTATGAGTTATTGTTTTGTGTATAGGGGAGTGGCTTTCAACGAGGGCTGAGACACAAAGTGGTCCTAGGACAACTCATGTGGAAGTCAGTGTAATAAGTGGAAATTAAATAGCCTACATTAAGGGAATGGGTAGTTAACATATTAACTTGATAATTAGCCTCGCTCATTGGCTCAAGTGCTTGTGTTAGACTTGAGATGAGTCAGGAAGGCCTAGAATGGCAAGATCGTTATCTTGTCTTCTTGAAAAAAATTGATTTCACACTAGTGTGCACGTGGGGCCGAAGTTTAGAAGAGGTTACCAAAATAACCCAAGATGGGGGTCAGGACCTAGGAAGATCTCCTTAGGATAACCAATGCAACCTTTGTGATGACACTCCTCCTATGACAATAGTCAATTGTATTGTACAGTAATTGTTCTTGATTCAATGATTCTAGAAGCAATGTGACCTTTTGTTTTGTGTGTACTAGTACAGTGTTATTTTGTATATTTCTTGTGTCTAGATGTAATAGGTTTGTCTTGGTTACCTTTTACTATCTCCTAGCATGGAGGTTGATCCTACAGGTACCACATGGATGGGTGGTGTGCACCTTACACTATTGAGTTTCTCTTCCTATTCGTGATGGTGGGATCTTCTTGTTCGAGGAGCTCATGTGGTTCTATGGATTTGTACTTCTCTTTCTTCATTTTAATTGTGGGACACTATTTAATTGTATCCTCATTTGTATTGAGGAAAACCCTCGTGATGTAATTGTAACATTTTGTATGATCTATTCATCATTGGATTAAATGGTATATATTGTTTATATGATTTTTCTATGGAAATATGCTCATTACATTTCTATGTGTTAGACTCATTTTGCAATGGATTACTGCTTTGTTGTATGTTGTTATCATGAGTTAATTTCATATACTATGTTTAAGAATAATTTTGTAAGTTTTGGAATTCACATGTAGATGCATTGCATGGCCTAGAGGATGTATGTGTTAGAATAGTTTACTTCACTCGTCATTGTTACTCTTTTTAAGGGAAAAAAATTAGTTGTGCTTCCACAGCATTGCATTATCCTCTAGGTTGCGAGTTGTGGTTTTACACCCTATTTATCATCCACCATATGTCTAATCATTACTTCAAGAAAAACATATAAAAATTATGGTGGTATTAAGTACATACAAGGCGAGGTCTTACAAAATGTTAAAATTCACTTGCATGAATATGCCCTCCACCTAATGAGAGATTTTGACCACAGATTTGGAAAACATGTTAGGTTTAGATATTTTCACTAATACATTTGACTGCAAAATTCGATAAAAATGTCCGACGAAATATGTAAAATTTGATGTTCATCCGGTGTTTGTAAAATTTGATGTGTAATTTTCAATTTTTGAAAGTTTATCCCCGACGTTCGTCAAAATTTTGATGAACATGGGGCTCGTCGAAATGTTGGCTATCATTTTCGTCAAATTTTTGACAAACATGAAAATAGAAAAAAAAAACAAATTGTGGCAAACAAAAAGAAAATTCAGTTTGTGCCTGATTTATTGCGACAGTGTTTTGCTCTACTTGAGATAGTTTATGGAGAACTAAGGATGATTTTCTTGGGAAAAATCAGAAAAAATTCAAGAAGATATCGCCAAGTTGAGGGTAGTCATTGTCTTTTTGCGAAATTCAGTTGTGAAGTCAGATTTGTAGTTCCAAGTTTGAAATCATATTTTAAAGCAACATCTCATCAAATTTCATTTTTAGAGGTTAAGGGTTTTGAGAATTTCATGTCCAGATTTTGTTGTGTGGAATCACCATAAGGTCACAACCAAGGAATAGATTCTTGTGACTATAATTATGTGATCCATAACTCTATTGGTCATGTGGCATAGTTGTTCTATAACAAATACAGGATGCATTCATGTGTGACCCAAGTTTAATGTGGCTATGTTGTGATATAAATGGAGGCACTCATATAATGTAGTTAATTCAGGTTGTATAATGTAGGTGTCAATCATCATTGGGTGCATTCAGGTTGTCTCAAGTTTAATAGGTTAGGATGTAATTATAGAATTATCGAAGAGTGATTACCTCTTGCTGCAATAAAGAGCCTATAACTCTGGTTGATATGCAGAGTGGTTGTGTTATATAGATTATGTAGTGCATTCAAGCACAACCCATGTTTAATGGGCTATTCTAGAGGGTGATCAAGATTTTCTAAACCTTATGAATGTTACTTGACATATATTTGCATAATCTTAAATTCCTTCAAAGGCTTTTGAAGTATCAATGTATCCTATATATGGTTTAGAATGATTTATTTTAATTAAAAAAATAAATAAATGATGTATTTCCCTATAATTAGATAATGTGGATATTTCCTAAATCTACCCCAGCACACTATCCTCTTTGGCACTGTATTCATTACTTCAGCTACTAGGGTTTTGCATGTGACATCTTTAATATCTTCATGACCATGGCTTTGAAATAGATCTCAATCTTTGCTTTAATCCTTTTCATGATAACCCTTGAGTTCCATAATCCACCTTCAATCTCTTTTAAGAACGTTGTCTTAAGCTAGATTGCATAGTATGCATATAAAGAAAGTCCTTCATACCTGCCATTGTTCCAAACCACCACTCACTATCTTGCTTAAAATTTTGCCTCCATAAACACAATAGCATGTTTTAAAATCATGGCTGCTAGTGATTAACCATTAAGGTTACCACTTTCATCATGAAGATACAATGAGATTTTTTTCTTCAAACTCAAGGCATTATGGAAGATAACATTGTGAATTGTTTATTGTGTACGATTAGATTTTTCTTGCACATTTACAACTTTGCTAACTTCCTTTAAGACTGGGTATTACACCCTTAGCTGCAATCTTAAACAGCTCACTCACTATCACTTGAAGATTCATTTCATGAGCATCCTTCTATAAAATCAAACTATGCCCTATAGACTGCCTACTTACTATAGGGGAGTCATTGTATCATGGTATTGTAGTTATTAAGATCCTTCAACCTTATTGACACTTCACAGTCCATAAGGTATTATTCACTATCCTCCCATCTTTGATGAGTCTCAAAACATTGCTCAAACATGCAATCCACTACCTCCATTATACATTAATGGCTAAGAAGAAACATTGAACCTATGATTACCATTGTTACTTCATTTGGACAGTCATTCCCTAATTGCATTTTCCCTTTGTCTAACACTTTCACCAAAAGCATTTGAAAACCCTTAAGGTCGCTAAGGGGTAAAGAAACTCACCTGCTAAAATCTCCACTTTACTATGCAAGGTTTGAGCTTTATTATCTTGTCACTGCTCAGCCTATTTTTGGCTGTCACATCTCAAGTGACTGTCATTCTTCTTACCATAGATTGCATTTACAAATATCACTAAGCTACATAGTGTGCTTGTTATTGGCTATAATCTTTAGATTGCAAGATTTTTTTATTACTGACAATGTCTCAATCTTTCTGATATTGCAACCTCACTAATCCACTATAGTTATTATTTTTGTTTCTACGGAGGCCTAGGGTTTGTACCCTAATCATGCTCTTACCAATGCTTCTGTTGTTTTTTATTAGGCTCTCTCAATGTTGAGGGCCCTAGGGATAAGCTCATCATAAGAAGTGACACATTGCATCTTTAACTAAAAGGATAAATCCGTATTGACATTAGCAATGATGATTCTGACTTGTTGCTCCTTAGGAATGGGTCACTTTCTCTTACTAGCTCGCTACCTCCATTTTTGTAGGAAGTTTGTGATCAAGTTCAATATTATGATTTTAGGAGTCTTAACAGTTGGAAATCATATTAAAATCAGAATTTAATAAGTTTTGGAATTAGCATTTTAAAGTGTTTTTGGGGTCATTAACTCGCACTATCTTCTCTTTGTAGGGGTGGTTGCATGCCAAATTTTTTTGGTGTAAAATATCAGAATTATTAGATTATGATACCTATCTATGAATAAAAATTATTGGAGTGTGAGTTTGATATTTTTTGAAGATCTAAATAGTCAAGCTTGGTAAAGAAAAATCATGTCAGATAATATTAGTCCATAAAAAAATGAAGAGAGACTTGATAGATTGTGGGCTAGATTGAAAAGAAAGGGTGATGGGAATGTTATTTGTCCTTGCAATAATTGCAAGGGCTTAAAGATCTAGACTAATTTTTAATCACATACAATAGCTAAGAAACATTGTAGGTAGCATGGTCAATATCATTGAAGGAGGGCATGATTATCGGCCATTGGTAAGTTGTTCATTATATGTCTTTATATTGATTGAATTTGTAAATTTGTATATTGTTTTAACATTATATATATATAATCACTTGATCATAATCATGGTTTATTTGTTTCAATCATTATTATAAAGGTGGAGTGCCCTAGGGTAGATGATATGGATTATCACAGCCCAGAGAATGTGGTTTTGCAACTAGACAAACATGGAGTTGTGAATATCGAAGATGAAGTTAATGATCCTATGGAAGAAGATGATCATGCGCCAGAAAACACATTTGAAGATGATGGTACAAATACATTAATCCATGACACATTTAGTGGCGTAGTTGATCATGATGATTGAGATGAATTTGATGATTTTCATGATTTAATTTTATACTTGAGAAGGCATACGAGCCCCTTTATGAAGGCTCAAACAACTCTTCTCTCTGTTGTATTGTTGTTGTTGAACTTGAAGGTTACGAATGGTTTATCAAACATAGCAATCTCATGGATGTTAAGGTATGTCATATATGTCATCTTTTTCATCTATTTTAATTGTTGTTAGTTCATCACTAGTAAATAAAGGATGAAATATGTATCATTAATATTCTTTTATATGAACAAATTATTTTTGTTGTAGATTGATTAGTGGATCTTTGTTACCACCATCAAATATTTTACCCTCACTCATACCGAGATTTATGTGCCATTATGAAAGATATTGGAATGGAGTATCAATCAATAGATGTATGTCCCAATGATCATATTATATATCATAAACAACATGAATTTGCAACAAAAAGCCTGGAATGTCATATCAGTAGATATCGAACAAATCAACTAACAAAAAGGTGCCTCTACAAGGTTCTTCTTCTTCATTATATTCCCATTATTCCACGCGATGCAACCATTATTTAGGTGTGTTTTAGCACAATTTATGGATTACCATGTAAATTTTAAATAGAAATGGAGATGACATTTTTGAATGCCCCAAATGGCTCTCAGATTTTGGGACATGGAGGAAAATGGCCACACTTTAAAGAAGAACCTTAGAATCTCAGGCTTTCATTGGGAGTAGACGGTGTCAATCCATTTGGAGAGTTGAGATCTATTTACTCAGTGTGGCCTATTTTTGTTATCAACAATAGCATTCCTCCATGGATGTCAATAAAGAGGGAGCACATAATGTTGTCAATGATTGTTCCAGGTATTTTTTTACATCAATTTTCTTTAATGTAGTAGCATCTCATTTGTCTTATTTGTTACATAATGACTTATATTTTTTTCATTCAATAGTTATGTACATTAATTTATATATATTACAATAAAATAAAGCTATAATAATTATGTAATGTTTATGTTGATTCAACTAGGTAAGTACTAAGTTAAAGATATGAATGTATATACCGAGCCTCTTATCGATGAGTTACTAAAGTTATGGAATGGCGTCACTATGTATGATGTCTCTAGACCAATAGGACCAAGACAATTTCAATTCTATGCAATGCTTGTATGGACAATTTATGATGCCCCAAGGCTAACACATTTTTGTGGTATGTTATAACATTCAACTACACTTTAACAATATTTAATTTGATGAAGTAGATATCATACATGTTTCTAAAATAATCTATTCATTATATATAATTATAAAACTTGACATATTTAATCCAATTATATATCATCTTGCAGGTCTTCAAACAAAGGGAAAATTTGCATGTCCAATTTGTGGTCCAAAGATGAAATCTCGTCGTTCAACAAGTTTAGGAAAGCAGGTGTTTGATGAGTATAGGCACTTTCTCCATAGAAATCATAAGTATCGAACTACTGAAAAACATCTTTTCAATGGGAAAGAGGAGACTACAACAAAACCACGAAGAATGTCACCTCACCTATGGAAGTTGGAATATAATAGAATCAATCATCAAGGTTATACATCGGATCAAATTGTTTATCTATCATATATGATATGTTTTGAATTTATATTTTTATATTGTGTTGTGTTTACTCATGTTTTAATTGACAATGATTGTCGCTGTTAATTTGTTTAACTTATATGCTTCATGAAGGTCATCAAGGCATTAATGGCCGGCTTCCACAGGGATTGAAAAGTTATCCCAGACAATTTAGTAGGTTTCCCTACTATGAGCAACTACAAA
>VDFB02389151.1:0-28742 GCA_007258455.2 Sequoia sempervirens
CTTTTCTATCTTGTGATACGAGTTCTCCTCCTTGAGTGAGATGTGATTTTATCACTTTTCATTTGTTTAATTTTTCCACTTTTTTCTATCTATCTAGATGTCTGTGGAGGTGGGAACACCAAAATGGGGGTTTGACTGCAACAAGCCCCAAAACAACCCCAAAATTTTTCCTTGTTCATTTTGTGTGTAGATTGTCTGAGTGAAGCTTGGAAGATCTCAAGCATAAGAATTTTTGTAAGTTGGTTCTCCATTCCTTTGTGTATTTCTTGCATTTTCTTCTTTCTATCAATTTAGTTGAATAGACATATCTCAAATCTGAGTTAGTTAGTGGGTCAATAGTATTTATGTCTAAAGGTTCAATGCTTCATCCATACAAGATGCCAGTGTGCCTCTCGAACCCCAGTGCACCACACTGGCATCCTGATACTGTATCATCATCTTTTGGCTGAGAGTTACTCCTATGACAAAGATCCTGATATCTCACTCTTTCAGTTTCTAAATCTATCTATCTGATCACTTTATTTGATATTCCACCTTCAAACTATTCTTTGAGATTTCTTCATTATTCCTTCTAATCCTATTAAGTGAAACATGAGGTAGTTTAGAGCAGTCTAATCCCTTGGATTCTCTTGGAAACAAAGAGACTCATGAGCAGCAGGTCCCCCTTCTCTACAAAAAGACATGCAACAAAACACAAGGTTAGTACTAAAAGATTCAAGTCAGTAAGGCAAAGAGACCTTAGTCTTAAATTGTTTCAAATACCAAACTTCATCCATCAAATAAATCTTAGCTCTCATGAGGACTAGTAATTTATGTTATGCAACATCACTCATGAAACACATGGCTCCACTAACAAGCAAGTTTTGTTATTCTAGGTGTCCATGTTAAAAAGGGATGCTCAAGTTCATGACCCAACAAGCTCCATTATGTTGAATCCATGAATTGTCTTGCAAAAAATCACCTTAAGGGATGCATAAAGTTTAACGTCTCGGGGGACAAGCAAAACTCACCTGAGGGGGTGCTTAAGGTTTAATGTCTTGGGGGATGAAAAAAACTCACCTTAGGGGTGAAAAAGGTTTAAAGTCTAAAGGGATGAACAAAATTCACCTCAGTGGGGTGCACAAGGTTTAACATCTTGAGGGACAAACAAAACTCACCTCAGGGGGTGCACAAGGTTTAACATCTTAGGGGATAAAAAAACTTGCCTTAGGGGGTGCACAAGGTTTAATGTCTTAGGGGATGAACAAAACTCACCTCAAGGGGTGCATAAATGATGATAGGATAAGGCAAAAACTCAAGGAGTGTTATAACAACACCACCACAAGAGGTGATTTACAAAAACAAAAAAGGGACTTTGCTTAATACATGAAAGGTCACACCTTAGGGAATATCATACACGAAATCACCACCAAGAGAGGACAAGTCATGGAAGAAGAAATTCACGCCTTAGGGAATACTGGCCATATCATTACCACTAAGGTGAATATCATGCACTAAGAAAGGTCACACTCTTAGAGGACATCAATCCCAATATCACCACCAAAGAGAGACACTTGCATAGATCAAGAAGGCCACACTTTGGTTGAGAAGGTCACACTTCCTAGGAGATGTATGATATCATCACTAAGAAGGGACCATTTCTACATGCAAATGATAAGTGGGGGATAATATTACCCCTCTTAAAATGTTAGTGTAATTGCTACACTAACATTTTAAGGAGAAAAGAAGGGATCCCTTTCTATAAGGAATGCAAGGGAACATAAGGCTACCTAACCCCTTACCCCCAAGTATAAGGAAAAAGGTGAGCCAAATAAATTATGATGTTATGCTCCTTGTGATAATGAAATATGATTGCATAAAGCCAATTTTATACCCCCACACATAATAGTGAGCATTATGTGATACTACCACTACTACATGGCAAGGAGCAACAACTAATGCTATTGATTAAGTGAAGGTCTTTTTTTTGTTTTTAATTATTTTTTAAGGACAATAGCCAAGACCTTTAGTTATTTATTACATGTTGGGCTCTACGAGAACACGAATTCCTTGTTCTTTAACACCACATCCTTTTCTATTATAGCCAAGTTGTTTTAAAAGTTCATAACCTCTTCCATAAATGGCTTCCATTTCTTTCAAAGAGGGTAGATTTTCATGATCATCTTCATGATAAGTGGATGTGTAATTTGTGTTTTCATATTTTCTAAAAAAATTAGGTGATTTAGTGATGGATTGTGTTGATATCATTGTGGATTCTTTTTCTTTCTTTCATTATTGTATAATCTTGTACTCCCCCATGCATGTAGGTGATAAATCTAATGAAACCCAATCATCATCTAACAACTTTTTCACCGATAAAAGACACTTATCTTTATTCTCAACTTGAAAAGGTTGCACTTTTGTATTTGGTATCAATGTTCTAAGAGGATCCTTCATGCTTGTTTTAGTTTGTAAACTATTTCTAGATTTTGGATTAGCTTTTATTGCGTAGACCTAATTTTTGTATATGTACTTCATTACACGATGAAGCGTTGAAGGAACTCCATTCATTTCATGAATCAATGGTCTTACCAAGATAATATTATATGAAATATCATGGGGCATGACCTGGCTAGGATTTTTCAACATAAACTTGCCAACTTTAACAAGTAACATTATCACACCAAGTGGTTTTCTTTCCATTTTATCAAAAAATTTGATTAAAAAATCAATGGGTTGTATTAAAGTTTTGTTCGCTCTGATTTTATCCAAAATATTTAAACTACAAACATTAATCCTTGAACCATTATTAATAAGGGTGCCTCTAATCCCAACCTTGTTAATAATAGCCATTATCATCAAGGCATCATTTTGTTTTTGCATTTCCAAAGGAGATCATTTATTTTGATAAAGACAATGTCCAAATTATGTGAATTAATATTCTCAATCAAAGATACCACATCATTTGGTTGCACACTAGGAGGGATCACATTTTTTTGTAAATCACTTTGAAGAATGCCATGGTAAACAAGTGATGTTTGAATCAAATCCTACAAAGAGATCTTAGCAGGAGTGTTATGAAGTTGCTCAATAAGATCAAATTCTTTACAACTACGCTATAGGATGTTAGGTGCAGGTGGGAGGTATGGTTGAGGAAATGGAATGGATGTTGGAGTTTATTTCAGTTCCTTATTATTTCTAGTGTTATATGTGTGAGCTACAATATGATAACTTGGTTGTTGCGACACATGATTACTAGTAATTTGTTTTGTAAAGATTAGGATATGGCCATGAGGTTTAGGAGGTCATATAATTAGAGGCAACTTAGGAGGTCCAATAATTAAAGGGTTTTTAGAAGGTCCAAAAGGAGGTTTAGGAGGTCCAACAATCCAATGAGATCTAATGGCCAACTATGCATTCATAACCTCAATGGATTTAACTTTTTATTGATGATCGTCTATCGAGGGGGAATCTAATGTCACCTTAGCATCTTCATCTAAGCAAGCCTTCTTACTATATTTTGAAATACATGTATGAATGATGTCATCCTCTTTTCCAACAATATCTTCCCAAGTAGGGGAGGTAGGTGAAGAGGAACAAACCAGATTCTCAAGATGCTCCATGATTGGATCTTCTAACACCAAGATAACTTTTTCACAAAGAGGAAAGATATCGAGAGAAGAAAAAAAATGATTTTAATGATTGTCAATAATTGCATTCTCTTTCACCAAGATAACCTCACACATAGGATAGACAGAGGGAGATGGATCAATAAAAATAATAAAAATGGAGAAATGAACTCATTTTCACATGCTTGTAACAAAAAAAATTGAAATACTTAATATAAGATCTAACAAAAGAACATTAATTATGACAACAAAATATTTTTGCAATGAGAACATGATGTAAACAATTGTCCTACTGAAATACAAAAAAAAAATTCAAATTTTCTACAAATTAAGCAAAATGACACCTTTCTTGCACATGCAATAAAACCTTTTCAAAATTTCAAATCAAAAATCAACAAACAAAAATAGACCAAAAATATAGAGTCAAAGATCTGTGCAAATTTTTTCTAAGCCACCAGTAGCAGGACAGAGGCACCCTAGGGCATCTAATTCTTGGATAGGGTGTTTGAAATTTCAAAGTTTAACTTTGTAAGGCACTGCTAAAGGATTCTAGGTCTACTTGCAAACAGATTCAACAGTGCATATTTTTCTAGATTTTGTTGAATTTATGCCAATGTGATGCAAAATGCAAGTGTGCAACAATGTGGAAGATGTTTGAACAAGTTTGGATGCAATTATTTTCTAGATTTGAAATGCATTAAATGACTAATTATAAGATGCCAAGACCTAAAAATGATGAGTTTTTATGCAAATTTGAAACTACACAATGCACTTTCTTTCACTCCTATGAACTATATCAAAGATGCCTAAATAGATGTAATTATAAATTCCAATTTAAAGATTTGCAAGCACCAATAGACTGAGCAGATAGAGACAACAAATTGTGTAAAAAAAATTTGATGCAAGTGTACAAGGATAGAGGTTCCCTAGGGTGTTTGAGTCCTTGATAGGGGTCCTAAAAATTCAAAATTTGAATGTTTATTATACTGTCTAAAGGTTTTGCTTCTTTGTGCAAACAGGATTGCAAGTGAATGTGTTTCTATAATTTTCACAATTAAGACAATATGACTCAAATACAAGTATGCAACAATAAAGAGAAATTTTGAATGTATACCTGACCTAAATGACTAAAATAAACCCTAATGCAACCTATGAGGCAATATGAGATGCAAAGATTTTAGTTTTTTTATGTTTTTATGATGCAAAACAATGTAATGAAAAACCTAGATCTAGGGTTAATTTTTATAAGGTATATGATGTCAAAACATCGATTTCACCAAGATAAAACATATAAAAAGGTGATCCTAAGGATTAAGTGCTTAGAATAATAAGATTCAAGTCCTTTTCCTAGGGTCTCCTTGAGATGGAGATTAACAAGGTGTATAGATTGACTATCAACCATGAAGGTGAGTCAATCATACCTAGATCTCCATAAATTTGGGAATTGGAATGATTTGGAATTAATTTTCTATGATTAACCTAATTAGAATATATAACCTAATATGAAAAACATAATAATCCAACAAACAACATACTGAAGCAACCACTTGTTGGTAGATTTGGAAAGGGTAGAGTGTTGTGTACTTATCCAGAAAGATTGGTTTCAATGTGCATAGGAGGATTGATTCGCCCAAGGGTGTATGGGTCCTTGTAGGATACTTTTTCTCTACTTTTGAGGTCCTTTGATTACAAAATTATCATAACACTATTGGATAATTCTGTAAGCGATTTTCTATGAGTTGATAAGATGCAAGGCTTCAAATGCAAAAATGAACAATTTTTCTTCAATATTTCTTCAATCCTCTTCAAACCTAAGATCTTCACATTCACAATGAGAAGATATGTTGTTCCATTTAGGGGCTTTCCTCAATCAAACCCCATGTAATTTTTTCCACTTCCACAATGACAATATCAATGATAAAATGATAATGGATAGGAAAAACAAAAAAAAACAAAAATCCATGATCAATTAAAATATAGGATCCTACTGTAGCGTTGTAAATTGTCACCTTTGACAATTCCACACTGTGTTTTTCTCCCACTAAATTATTGATCCTAATTGGATCCCTAATTTCCTAAATTATGCATTCTATAACCCATTTGTACCACTTTCCAAGAAATTGCAAACATTGAACAAATGCATCCACCTATTATTTTGACCCAGAAACTTAATGTCCTAAAGAATAGGGCCAAGACCCATTTTCCCTAGGGCATATGGGTTCTCCTATTTTGTCGATGACCAATTTTTGATATGTCAAAGTCAACATTTTAACATTCAAAATTCAAATTACAAATGTCGGCTATTGGGATTTAATTCTCAAGAAATTAGATAAATTCCTATAAATACCTAGTTATTGCATCATTTGAAATCTAACAAGCACTAAAGAGAATTTATGATAAATTACTATTTTCAAGAGCACTATCAAGATAGAAAGGAGCAGCATTTTTAGAGCTTTATTGCAGCAATTCAAGATCCTAACATCATGTCAAATTCTATGTCAGTTTATGTATGTTCATGTTATCATTGTTTTGTGAAGGATAATACTTTTGTAGGTATCCAAAGAATTCAAGAAAATAAAGTAAGCAAGATCCAAGACCTTGAGGTGATGTGCATTACTTCAAACCTTCAAGGAAGCCATTGAAGGGTGGTGAGTTGCAACTATAGACACCTGAATTTGACCACTCCCGTATTGTCAAATTCACCTTTGCATTCCTCTGTCCTCCATTCCTTAGCCATATTAATTAAATAATTCATTATTTGATTAATATTTCCTTTCAGCTTAATTTCCCTAAGGTATTTAATTAATCAATTGAATACCTTACCTTATTCATCTCTAAATTAAATAAATAGACCATTTTATTTAATTTAGTCATTAGCCCAAATGAATTAAATCAATTTTTAATTCATTTTTCTCTCTCCTCATGTCACATCCTCCATAATCCTCCTTAATCCAGATTAATTTAATTAATATGTGATTAGGATGTGCAACCCTTAATCATCATTAGGGTCACATCCTCCATAATCTCCCACTTGCCCTTAATCCTTCATTAGCCTACCTAATCCCACATTTGCACAAACTTAATCACCTAATTAAGCTAACCTAATCTACATGCCATTTATGGAATATATCCTTAGTCAACCTACATTAAATGTTTTCTCTATTTGGAGAAGGAATCCCCTTCCCTATGTGAATTTTTAATTCACATTTATTCCTCCAAGGCATTTTAAGGAATTTTAAATTCCTTCTCCCATCCCCATGAGGATTTGTGAGGAATTTTTAATTCCTCACATGTGCTCTCAAAGCACATGTGGAAAAGGAACTTCTTTATGAGATATTTTCCATTCCCAAGGTACATAAAAGTAACTCCATGTCATCTTCACATCATCCTCTCCTTTCCACATCATCCGCCACATGTTAGCTTGTGAGGGTTTGTGAGTTCTTAACTCACCCTAGCCCTTGATCTCCTCCACCATGGCTCAATCCTGGCCCTCCATTGCTTTAGAGGCAATTCCCCTAAATTTTTTGGAAATGTCTCCATCTTGATCATCCACAATCTAGCAATCAAGCATTCAAGCACACTTAGCAATTTTCAAGCATTCAAGCCATCACCATTGTTGCAGCATTTTTGAGCCACAATTTTTCATCCATTCCAATACCCATTTGCATAATTTCATTCCCCATCATCTCACCATCCTTTAGAGCTAGGATTTGAGCTATTTTTCCAAAGAAGGAGCACACAATCAAGCAATGAAAGGGCCAACCAAAACAACCAATTTGAACAAGGTATAAGGTTCCTTTTTATTGTGCTTTGTTTAGATTCAACTAGGCCTAATATGAGTGTTTGTTTTGTGTTTTCCTTTTGTTGCATTTAGCTTAGGTTTGCATCTTGGAGTAGGTAAAACACATTGCACACATTCCTGGCACACCTGGTGGGACCCACGTCATGGGTCTAGCTTATCTTTGTTGTTGTTTGAATTTTTGCAGGTTCAAATTTTACATGCAAGGGCCAATCCACCCTCGAAGGGAGAATTTGCTGAACATAGAGGAAAACTTACACTGAAGACAAGAAAAATTGCTTATGCCCTTCTATAAAAGGGGTGGATTTGCAACCATTGATCCCAACTACTGAGTACATAGGCGAATACGTAGAGAACAACCTGAACAAATGAACTTGCTAAAGATAGAGGAAAACTTGCACAAGTCATAGGGGCGAAAGCACATACGCCTTTCCATCCAAAAGGTGAACATGTTCCCACCTTTTCAACAAACATGGGATTTTTCCTCATAGACAATGACAAGCTCATTTCACACAGGGGTGAATTTGTGGTAATCTAGAACCTTCAATTTTTTAATTTGAGCTACAATTTGATTTTGGTTTTGGGTACTAACCAACTAACTTTTTTATCTATGAGTGTGTGATTTTACTAACATTTTTGCAAAAAATAGTTTGTCTAAGACCAGAGATTGAAATTACTAATTCATTTTTTGCAGGACGATTAGTCAAATACCCCTTTAGTTAGCTCTGTTTGTTATTATTTTCACACTAATTTAGACACACATAAATTAATTAAAGGGTCAATTAACTTGTTTTCCATGTTTGGGATCAAATTGTTGACATATCCACTCCCCTTGCACCTTTTAGTGATTCTGGGTGATGAGAAATCAATATTCATTCCAATCTAGTTCAGTCTACCTAGGAAGTGCTATTGCATCTAAACTCTCTCCTTGCGCTATGTGTGAGCATGGGGACCAGCCAAAATGTCTAGTATTTCTTTCCCTTAGTTGCAATTTTGTGTCATGTGCCTACCTTTTTTTTTTTAGTGTCCAAGATATAGGTGATCCTACCAACTAGAAAGGCGGTTCTATCATACATAGAGGTGAATCCATTAACCTTAGATACGCGATCCCACCACTTGAAGAGGCAATCCTGTCACACACAAAGGCGTATGTGTGTCCCATACAAAACTCATGAGAGTTAATCCTTTGGATCGCTAAAATCCTATTATTTTTCGAGTCCATTCCTGTGATTGAATTTTTTTATCACCATCTATCTACCCGTAATCATCATTTTAGTCCGTCTAAATTTTTCAAAAGTCATCAAATCATATAGGTTCATTGTAGGACATCCTTATATTGCATATCCATCATCGGTTCATCAATCTCAATCTCTTAGACTTCATTTTAGGGGTTTCTATCCAAGTTGGATTAGGTGATTGATCTTGATCATCATCATTCACACGTACTTAGGATTGTTATCCATCCTGAGTCAATAATCACTCATGGCCCAATCAATCTACATCCATCTTTAGGTAGATTCAGTGTTGTAATCATCCTTTTTGTAATCCCATATGATCATCAACATCATATGTCATCTAGTTAAACCCTTGAACTTGTTTTAGAGTTAATTTCATTAATCTAATCCAATCAATCACCCAAACTTACCAATTATCCAATCCAATCAATCAACCTAGTTGAATCCAATCCAATCACTTATCCAAATCATCACATCAAACTCAATCAATCAATCATTTAACCCAATCAATCCTTTAGTCATCATTTAGGTCATCATTTAAATGCATCTTAGGGAGTAGTGTCATCTTAGCCACCTAATCATTTTGCATTTTCATGCCCGTTACCACCTAATCGCAAGCAAAGAAGCTCATGGAACAACAACAGTCCCAAGGTCCTCAACCTCATATCCCTCAGGACCAACCCACCAATGGTGGCTCATCACAATGTAACACTAAGGTTCACAATCAATCCCCTCCTGATGAAAGCATGGTTAGCCAACTCGAGCTCACAGTTGATGAATATCTTAGTAATCCCACAAATGTGCAAATGATGGATCATCTCCTTAATGAGAGTGGGGATAAGATCCTTGCCACATTACTCCTGAAAGGTATCAATCCACCATCAGGGTTTGACTTATCAAAATATATCAACATTACACCTCCTACACCCCTAGCTCCATCACAAGATCTAAATCCCATTTCATCAATTCAAAAAATCCCCAAAGTCATGCCATAGGATACATGGTATCAAATAGGATTTGGAAATGTTGTGCTTTATCAGCTTCCACCACACATTTCAGTGATGGGTGCGGCACCTGATCCTAACATTTCTTAAGGCCTTAACCCTAATAATCCTCTTGGTCTTGGCATGTCGTAAGGTCCTCCCAATCTACAAGGAACAAACATCCTGCAAGGTCCGCTCAATCTACAAGGAACAAACATATTGCAGGGTCCACTGAATCTGCAAGGCAAGAACATCCTACAAAGCTCAATCCCCATACCGTCTGCACCACCTCTACCGCCAAATCAACTAGGTTAGATACCAAGTAATACAGGGGGCAATGTTCCTAATCCTTTTGTTTTCCACCTCCACCTCCTAGTTCCACACACATCAAACATCTCGACACCTTAGGCACCACCATCGCAACTACCTTATCATCAACCACCACAGTAACCCCCATCATAACCTCCAGAGTATACCCCAGTTCCTTTGCAACCTCCACATCATGCACAAATTTTGTCACAACATCAACAACAACCTCCACACTAGCTGTAAGGTATTCCATCACAACCCCCACACCAATCGCAGGTCCCTTCTCATCAGCCAACATCATCCTATCAGCTACCTTAGCACCAACTACAAGTCCCTCAACAACCCCAAATCCCATCTTGACCTATTTACCAACAACCACCATCCTACCAACAACCCCCTCAGCATACACAAATCCTAACACAATCACAACAATCCTTTCAACAAATGCCAGGAAACCCTACTACCCAATACCTAAACCATCCCCAAAGCATGTATTATGCACAAGCCAAAACATCCAACCCCAATCCCAATTATTCTCACTACAATCCACAACAATCCCAACAGCAGCTTCCTTACACAAATCCCCAACAATCCCAACAAAACATCTACTACTAGCAATCCAATAGATGCAACAACCTCCACGTGCTTCCAAAAAACAAACTACTTACAATTACCAATCTAACCCATATTACTCCCAGTAGCAACCATCATATCAATAGGGTACCTCCTCCTCATATTACCAAGCCCAACCATCATATCAATAGGGTTCCTCTTCCTCATATTATCAAACCCTGCCATCATATCAACAATCTTATGCCAATCCCCAATCCACATATCCCAACCAATATCAAGAAACCCCTTCATATCCACCTTCGCAATCGTACAATCAAACCATCCTAACCCCATCCTCATCATATCAGCAATATGCCCCTTACAATCAGTCCAATCCGACCAATCCTCCTCCATCGACACCTATCAATAAGGAGTGGGAGGAGATAAAAGCCACCCTAAAGGACCTGCAAGCGGGGACATCTAAGAAGACCTTCAATTTTGAAGAGATTTTTCCTTATCTGTTTGATCCCTCCATCTCACTTGTCCCCTTTCCTAAGCACTTTGAAATGCTGAAATTCAATAAATACAAAGGAAAGAGTGACCCAAGAAACCACCTACAGGAATTTTACACACATTGCCAATAATTCATGCATAATGACAATTATCTCCTACAATTATTCTCTAGGAGTCTAATGGGGCAAGCTCTAGACTAGTTTATGGGTCTTCCAAAGGGGTCCATCTCTTCTTTCACGGATCTATTAGAAAAAATTGTTATACACTTCTCTTTCAACTTGGAAAAGGACATTGATACTTTAGATCTCCTGAAAGAAAAACAACGTGAGGGAGAAACTTTTGCAAGCTACCTACAAATGTGGCGCACCTTTGCTAGTCGTCTAAAATACCACCTCAATGAGAAGGAAATGGTGACCATTTTCATTTCAAATTCCCATCCATACATGGCACATAATCTTAATCTTCATTATGTTACCACCTTTTCAGAGGTCATAGAAAAAGGCACTACCATTGAGAGGGCCCTCATTTCTAAGGGACAAATCAAAATCTTTAACTCAGATAAGGATAGGTCATTTGGAGATAAGTCCCACTACTGGAACAAGAAAAAAACCACTATCAACGATGGTGTCAGTGATACCAAACACATCCAAGTAGCTAACATTTTTCAAAGGTCGCAATGTCCCCAATCCGCAATTAATTTCCCACATCATATTTGTACCGCTTGGTGCACCCCATCCTCCCCAATAGTTCAATCAAGGAAATAACAAGCATACATTCACTCCTTTGGGAGAACCTTTAGATGCTATTTTCAAGAGGTTGCTACAAGTGAGCTACCCAATCACTTATTTGATGACAAATCCTTTTGATGAGTCAAAACCAAAACCCGCCTGGTATAGGGCAAACAAGTATTGTGACTTTCAAGAAATTAAAGGTCATTCCACTAACAAGTGTCAGGGACTTAAAACGTATATCCAAGATCTTATAGATCAAGGGGATATAGTAGTGGATGTGAATCGGGCAACATCATCCAATGCCCAACTGCAAATATATCAAAATTCCTTCCCTAAGCACAATCAAGGTCCCCATACCTCAAATGCTAATCTTGAGCGTAGCAATAGCAATAGCCAAAAGAACAACACGAACAATGTTAGCTACAAGAATGTTCCCTATAACTATGATGGTATTGTTATGTGTATTAGCTAGGTAGAGCCGCATGTGTCCATGATTTGTGTTAAAGGAAAAGACTCACAATGTGTTGTTACTATGCGTTGCAACCACAAATCCATTCCTGGGCCTTCCACGTCATCCCATCCAGCTCCAATGAGCTCCCAATACAATATTCTTGATCATCTTGGAAATAGTCCCACTCAAATATCCATCTTGGATTTACTTAAGTCTTCCCCCATCCATCAAAAAATCCTCACCAAAGCTCTTCAGGATACACACGTTCCTAATGATATAGATCCTACCCAATTTCAAGCCTTAGTAGGAGATCTATCATCCACATATCAACTAGGATTTAGTCAGAATGATATATCATCAATTTGCTCAAACTATAACCGCACCCTACACATTGAAGTCCTTGTATCCCTCCATAAATTGAAAAGGGTCTTGGTAGATAATGGATCTACCCTCAACCTCTATACGCTAAAGCTCATAAAATAGGTAGGGTATACCCATGCTAACTTGAATAATCATACAATCACCATCAAAGCTTATGATAACACATAAAGGGACTCTAGCGGAATTATTTGTCTTCCTATTCAGGTTGGCCCTGTTGTGCAATACACCACATGCCACATCCTTGATTTGGACCTCCCATATAACCTTCTCCTTGGTCGCCCATGGATTCATGCCATGCAGGCCATTCCGTCCACCTACCACCAATGCCTGAAATTTCCATACAGTGGGGTCAAAGTAACTATCCATGCAAACCCTCAACCCTTTGAGTACTATCATGCTCTAGAAGCTTCCTTACCCCACTCCTGATATTGTCCAGGAGTAGAAGTGGGGGCACCTCAAGTATCATCTTCCAATCCATCCTTCAATTCATCATCCACCACATCATCCATTCCATCCACTGCATCTAAGTCCACCATCACCAAGGTCCAAATCATAGATAAAGGCTACGAAGAATATGAGATGTGTACGGCTCTAAATGTGGCAACCATTCCTCCATCTCCTCACACCTATGGCCAACCTTCTTAGTCTGCACCAAAGGAAGAAGAGAAGAAAAAAACTCTCAGCTCTAAGAACATGGGTTCTACCACTTTTTGGTCCCTAGGAACACAACAAGATTAGGCAGAGAATGATATCAATCAATGGACATATAGGGAAGAACCTAAGCCATCACCCCCTCTCAATGAATACTTCCAAGAGGTTTATCCCTGTGCATCAAAGTTGGTAGAAAAATATAGTTATTAGGGGGGGACTTGGTGTAGAGGAACAGGGAAGAATGCAACCTATTGAGACACTTATGCTAACTAGAAATTTGGGCTTAGGAAATGAAAAAAAGCAAAAGGGTCCTGCAAAATCCACTAGCACCTCAAATAATGTCAATTTAGATAATGAATTCCTCGAATACATACCAAAAGAAGAAGCCATCATACTCTCATACGATGATGTAGATCTCCCTTCCCTCTTCGACTCCACATCAATCCTTACCATCAGCCTTTCCCTCTGTCACCCCGACCTTATTGATTGGGACCTATGAGGTAGTACACCTATCGACACTTTTCCTTTAGTGGACACCTATGTACATCTAATGGGATTGGGGGAATATGAACACCCTAACTGCAAAAGAAAAAAGAAACAAAACAAAAAAGGGTCATCTAGTGAAAACCTTCCCGAGGCACTTTCTAACTTGTTAAAAGTAAAAAAAAAGGGTGTATTTGATAGTGAAAACCTTGATGAGGCATTGGAGGATTGGGATGTTCATCTTCCCCTTGTTGGAACTCATTTATCTGAATGGTCTTCCATTCTGATCGAAGAGACGCAATATGTTAATTTAGGAACAAAAGAAGAGCCCAAAATCACTTGTGTCCAAGTCATTGTCAAAAGAAGAGTACCCTATCATCATCAACCTGCTAAAGGAAGGGATCACTAACTTTGCATGGTCCTATTTAGATATGCCAAGATTAGATCCCGCATTGGTTGTACATCATCTTGACATTCATCTGGATACAAAACTAGCTAAACAAAAGCTCAAGAAAATGCATCCTCAAGTGGCTCTACTCGTTAAGAAAGAGCTAGAAAAACTATTGGAGGCTGGATTCATCAAACCTATTGATTACTCTGACTAGATATCCAACATAGTACCTATGGCTAAACCAAATGGGAACATCAAAATTTGTATAGTTTTTTGAGATCTTAATAAATCTTTCCCAAAAGATGATTTCCCACTTCTAAATATTGACATGTTGGTAGATCTTATAGTAGGACATGCTATGTTATCCATCATTGATGGCCTTTTTGGCTATAATCAAATTAGAATCGCACCTGAAGATCAGCATAAAAATTTCTTTGCTACCCCTTAGGGAACCTTCTGCTACAATGTCATTCCCTTTGGTCTCAAAAATATAGGTGCAACTTATCATCATGTGATGATTGCTATCTTTCATGACCTCATCCATATCATAATGGAAGATTATGTTGATGACTTATTGGGGAAGTCCAAAACAAGAGAAGAGCATCCCATGATCCTAAAGAAAATCTTTGAGTGGTTAGAGAACTACAAGCTACAACTAAATCCAAAGAAGTGTGTGTTCGGTGTCACATTTAGGAAACTATTGGGCTTCATAGTCTCCAGAAGGGGTATTGAGGTAGATCCAACAAAATTCAAAGCAATCATGAATATTCCCTCGCCATGCAATCTCAAGAAGTTAAGGAGCCTCCAAGGAAAGCTACAGTCCATCAAATGCTTCATAGCCCAACTTTTTGATAAGTGCCAATCATTCACACACCTCTTGTGCAAAGACATAACCTTTAAATGAGATCTAGAGTGTCAGCAAGGCTTTGAAAAGATCAAGGAGTACTTGGCTCATCCACCCATTCTAGGAAAACCACTCTTTTTATATATCTCATCCACATCAGTTGTACTGGGGGCATTACTAGCACAACATGATGAACTCTCTAAAGAACGTGCAATCTATTACATCAGTCGAACACTTGTGGGTTATGAACTCAACTATTCCCCAATGGAAAAGGCTTGCTTGACAGTGGTCTTTAGTTCACAAAATTTGTGCCATTACATGCTTATTCATCCCATCAAGCTAATCTCAAAAGTCGACCCACTCAAGTATCTGTTAACCAGAAGGTCATTAACTAGTTGTATGGCCAAGTGGGTTATGTTACTGAGCAAGTTTGATATAGATTACATGGATCATAAAGCAATCAAGGGACAAGTGATAGTAGATCAGTTGGTTGACACTCCTTTGGTGGACACATATCCATTAGCAGTTGAGTTTCTTCATGAAGGGGTTCTTACAGTTTCATAAACAAATACATGGATGCTCTATTTTGATGGGTCATATACGCATAATGGAGTTGGTGCAGGTATCCTATTCGTCACTGCTCAAGGTGATTATATCCCAAAGTCATTCAAATTGGAATTTCCATGCACAAACAACATCACAAAATATGAAGCTCTCATCATTGGCCTAAGAATCGCAATCCAATGGAATATCACTCTTCTACGTGTCTTTGGTGATTCTCAATCGATAATCAAATAGGTCAACAATGAGTTTTAGACAAAAGATGATAAGATTTTACCTTACAAATGCATGGTATATGACTTCAAGAAATATTTCATCTCTATCTAGTTTGAGCATATTCTTAGAGTCCAGACAAGGCAGCAAATACAATGGCTACAATTGGTTCCCTCATTGACATGCCTAAGGATCAAATGGATTGTGAGTTCCTCGTTGAACAACTACTAATCCCAACATATGATGTCGCTGATAATGAGATGGTGTGCAATATCGTAGGTCCTGAATCACCCTGGTACCATGAAATTTATACCTAGACCTCCACGACAACATCCTACCACTTGACCTTACCCGAAATCAACGCAAATCATTTATCCAACACACTTCCCACTACATAATCGTAGGGGATACACCTTATCATAGAGGGTATGATGACACTCTCCTTTGATGTCTCAATGAATCAAAATCTCGTGTTGCATTAAATGAGGTGCATAATGATGTCTGTGGGTCTCACTCTAATGGAATGGCCTTATCCAAGAAGATTCTAAGAGCAGGATATTATTGGCCCACCATGGAGCATGGTGCTTGTGAGTTCATGAAGAAATGTGTACCCTATCAACAACATGCAAATCTAATTCATGCTCCTACGTAGGATTTGCAACCTATCATACCTTCATCATCACCGCCACTGAATACTTTACTAAGTGGGTGGAAGCTATTCCACTCTCCCAAATCATGGGTATTCATATTTCCAAATTCATCTTTTTCCATATTCTCTATAGATATGGAATCCCCTCCACCATCATCATTGAAAATGGTAAGCCATTCAAAAACCAATATATGAAGCAACTTTGTGAGATATTTCATATCCAACATCATTGGTCCACCCCCTATTACCCTTAGGGTAATGGCCAAGTTGAAGAGACCAACAAAACTCTTATCAAAATCCTTAAAAAATTTGTCAACAACACTGGTCGTGATTGGAACCTCCATCTCAATCCATCCCTTTTGGCATACCGCACATCCATCCACACACCCACTAGCACTACCCCATACTCCCTCATTTATGGTGTTGATGCTATCTTGCTAATTGAGGTTGAGATCCCATCACCTCGAATCTCTCTAAAGAATCTTATCAAGGATAAATATGCTCAAGTCACACAGTTAAATCAACTGGAACTACTGGAAGAAAAGTGTGTCAAGGCCTACAATCATCTACAAGCATACTAGCATCATCTTAGGAGAAGCTGCAATAAGAAGGTCTATCCACACCAATTCATCGTTGGTGATCTATTCCTTAAGGAGAATCAATGCACCAGCAAGATTGAGACAAGAAAGGAAAGTTTGAAGCAAATTGGTTGGGTCCCTATGTTGTCACAACCAAGTATGGTTCTGGGGCATATTAGCTTGCAACACCTAAGGGGGAACCCTTGGAAGAGCCTATTAACATCATGCATCTGAAGAGGTTTTACACCTAAATCAGCTAGGTTATCCTACCTAGAAAAATCCAAAAAAGTAAAAAATATAGAAAATACAAAAAAAAAATTCAAAAATAGTAAAGATAAATAATTCATCCTATGGTGAAAACCACCCTTGGTGGCACCTTGGATAAGTACGTTTGGTGAAAACCTGGAAACAGGCAACATTCATAAAGGGCTTAATCATTATCTACCTGGTGTCTTTTTTTCCCTTATGCTTCCTTCCTTCCTATTGGCATATCCTATCCTCACATCCTATCATACCTATCCTCCCATCGACATTCACTTATTCATCACTAGGTATATTTTGATTGAGCATTGGACGATTCAAATCGGCTATCCAAAATCTTGAGATTTTATCTTTAATTTGAGCTTTCCATCACTTGTATATCGGTGTCGTTTGTCAGTCTCATGTCCTCATCTAGGGTCCTTCACCACGTCGGTCATCATTAGGTCTCATGTCATCCTTTGTCCATTTTTATCAAACTACATTGCCCCTACGCTTTCACGTAGGCAAGGATAATCATTTGAACAACCCCTGGGGCATTTTTCCATCCTGTCTTTGTCGTCCATCAAGGTCTCCATTGTCCTCTTTCCTCTTTTATATGTGGTCATTCGTTAATATTTTATCAAACTATGAGGGCTATAGGCTTTCACGTAGGCAAGGCTAAGCTTTTATCATCCCCCGAGCCCATAGGTCTTTAGGGTGTGTTTCAATCTTATGTGGTGTCATCAAGTGTGTCCTTATTTAGCTAGTGCTTAAAATAAAAGTCATTAGTATCATGAGGTCCAATCAGTTTCGAGTATCCTGAGTCATGTCGATCACCTAATCTACCCTCTATCTTCAGTCTTGACAGGATGTATCCTTCCTAAATAAGACTGCATCAACCTCATCGACCCTGCTGATCCTATGGAAAAGGACATTTGAAATTTATTGTGATCTTTTGATGCTTTTGACGTTTCTTTGTCATTTGAGCTCCCTATTATACCTTGTCCGGGTTGTCACGATCCATCATATCATGGTGCATTTTGATAGGTGAACATAGGGGCATATCTTGATTTTGCATGTTCTTGTCTTCTTGGTTGTCCCACGTAGCACCCACCAAGATCCCCATGGTCTCATGTTACACTGGGGCATCCTTTTTGGTTGTGGTTATCCTAATACTTGGTCCTACCAAAGCCATTGCGACTTTGAGGTGTTGGGATAGCCTTCTTGTTTGTTGTGTTTGTTTTATGCATTTGACATTAATCGGCCTTGGTTCTTTATACCTTGGCATATTATGTCTTATGCTATAGCAAAAAAATCAATTCTCCTAATATGGAAAAATGGCATTAGGTTTGCATTTCATTTATCATCCCCTTGCATTGCATTTATCCCCATCTGTTCTTTCCCTAGCTTATGGTTAGTGATCTTGGTTGTGCAAATGTTCTTCCCTCATCTTTTCTTCCTATCAAGATTCCTATGGTTTTGATAGGTGTAGTGTCACACCCATCATCATTCATATAGCTATGTGATACATTGTCACACCTATCATTGTTCACTTAGGCTCATTATCCGTTGCATTATCATTTTCATTAACATTTTAAGTTGTTTCGATTAATATAGATCTACTAGTGTAAGCATCTTAAGCTCATTCCATATCATTTAATCTCATTGTATTATCATTTTCATTATCATCTGAAGTTGTTTAGATTAATATAGATTTGTTAGTCTAAGCATCTTAAGTTCATTTCATATCATTTCATCTCATTGCATTATCATTTGCATTATCATCTTAAGTTGTTTAGATTAATATAGATCTGTTAGTCTAAGCATCTTAAGTTCATTTCATATCATTCCATTTCATTATTCTTTCATTTTCATTATCATCTTAAGTTGTTTAGATTAATATAGAATTTTTAGTCTAAGCATCTTAAGTTCATTCCATTTCCTTTTCATTCCATTGCATTATCATTTTCATATTCATTTTAAGTTTTTTAATCTAGATTGGTTATTCTAAGCATATTAAGTTCATTCCATTTCATTATCCTTTCATTGCATTATCATTTTAGGTTGTTTGGAGTTATTATTCTAAACATCTTAGTTCATTTCACCACATACATTGTGTTACATCACATTTAGCACCCCCATCCATACATGATCACATATGCATACATCACATATTTTTATCCACTGCATCACATTGCATTTTCATATCACATCATACATACATGATTACCCATAGCATAATCAATCATCATATCATATCTCATATGAATTTACATCATAAATCATACTAACATCGCCACTTGCATCACACACTATTAGTATCACATCCATAGCATATATCATAAAATCATGAATCATCCATCACATCCTACATCACAAAGTGTTATACATAATGCATATATCCCATATATCCCACATAAACATAAGAATAAACCATAATCATCATCATGCATACATCATAATCATCAACATACACATGAGCATAATAAACATCCATCACATGATAATCACATAATGTCGACAATATCCATCGCATATCATATATATATATCCAAAATATAGTGTCCATCACGTGTCCAACATAGTCCATAATAAAGATCGTAAAGTATACGATAGTCCATAATAACATAACAAGTCCATCATAAATGTCCATGAAAGTATATTGAATAATCAAACACAGAGACTGCATCTAACACATCATGGTGTCCTAAAGAATAAAGAATAAAAGAATGAATGAATAAACTAGTCTCTGAAATCTATGCAAAGAATTTGTAGCCTCTACCTCTATATACTATTCATCCACCTGCACTTGTCAAAAACCTGGATCATGTATCCCCTCTCATCCTCTAACCAGTGCTCCTGACATTTGACCATTGGGGGGAATTTGGCATGGAACCTCGGCCTCGAGGGGGTGTCTCACGATGACTATTGTATCCTCTTGTATGAGTAGCCCCTGAGTGTGAGGGTTTTGGCATCTATGGCATTGCTTAGACATATGGTGGCACCCTCTGTGCAAGATCTGTGATGGCTTGATGGTAAGAAAACATATAATAACCGGCCTCTATCCTAGCATCGACCTCCCCTGCTTCATGTGATCGTGCTATATCCCTTTCTATCTAGTACATGTCCCTCTACCCACTGATATACCATCTCTCCCACTTCCACGCCTCTTGTACCATCTTCATCTGCTCAACCTATCCCTCTAGCTGGGATATCCTTTGTGTTTTTGCATCCCTCTTGCTCTGTAGGTTCTGTACATGTGCCTCCGCTATCTCTGCCATCTCCAACAATCCCCCTACATCTCTTAAGGTTCTCTCTGTACACTCAACTCTATCCTAGGCTGCATCCCTCTCTCTTCACATCTCCTCCAGCTGACCCCTTGCCTCATCCCTCTCCCTCTGCATCTCTAATACTCTCCTCCCTGCACCATTTTCTAAAGCCGCATAATCTTTGTATCCATCTCTCTGTACACCCTGCAACCACTCCACCTCAGCTTGTAGTTGCCCCACCTCTATTTGTAATTTGTCCCTATCAGCCTTTGACTCTCTGAGTCTATGCTCTACTATCCCTATCTTGGCTAGGGATCTTGCCAGTAACATTGCAGGGTCCTCATGTGGTGGTGGTACATAAGGCACTATGGCCAATGGATCCACCATTGGCTCATCCACCTCCATATCCTACTCCTTCTCTCTCGCCTCCTCCATCTCTACATCTCCTCTCCTCTGTCTATTGGCCCTCCTCCTCTATGGCCTAGCCAGCTCCCTCTCATTAGCTAAACCAAACCCTAGAGCACCTAAAATCAGGTGCACTATGGTAATCCACCCTGGCCTATGCTTCGTCCACCATGCAGAATACCATACTGTAGTACTTGCATCAGCTGGTCCTCCCCTCCATGGATACTATGTCATAAAAATTGCATCCCACATCTTTCGTGCATACTCAGCTATGATCTACTCCCCCCACAGCATTGTTGCCTCTTGATTGATTTGTCGAAACCTCTGGGGTCCCACAGGGATGCCCTGTTGTACTCTGTATTGTTTGTTCACCCTGTCTGGTCTATGCAACTCTATAATAAAAGGATCCTAGTTGATCAAATAGCACACTAATAAAAATTAGCCCCTCCATCTCCTATCATCACATCTCCATCCCTAGAAATGCCATACCATGTAAAATATCTATGTGATATCCTCCCCCCTCAATCCATCCAATCTCTACCGCCACTCCTCCAAACTCCCCACCTCCTGAAAATGTAGTCTCCATCCATACTTTATCCCCCACCAGTATGCTATAAGCAATGTCTCATCTCTGACATCAACAATTAGAATGTTTGGTCTCACAAAACTAATATGCTCCCAGGCCCATACCTGGAGCAAAGTCACACGTGTAATGCTCAATTCTCATCTATAGTAGATGATGTGCATGTCTCGGTACAGCGATGCCAATACAGACACCCCCCATGCATACTCTCCCTCTCGTCTCTCCACTATTTTTCAACCACCTCAATCATCTTGAGGATAAATAAATGTCTACTCCTATCTGGTAGGAGGATCCTACTAATGAGGTAGCATAGGTATAGAGGTAACGCCGCCATATCAAGTCCCAAACATGCATCAATATCTAACTCCTTCCCTCGGATGGGAAGATCACCTAGTCCAAATACTGCCTGCACACTCTTATCAACTAATTGTCTTGTTGTTGCGCTAATAAAATTCCCTCTAATGGGCAACCGTAGAATCCTCCAGACGTCCTCCAAGCTCACTGTCATCTTCCTTTTTGGGAGATGGAATGTGGAGGTCTCTGAGCTCCATCTCTCCATCAAGGCTATCAATAGGGGTATGTGTGCTCTGATGTTGGGATATCCCAACATATGGAGTAGTCCAGCCTGGGATAATGCTCCATGATCCTATGGATTCATCTCTCTCATGAACACCTCCAACACCGTTGAGTTCCTCTCACACATCCTCAACATCTCGAAGTTATGCATCCATGCAGACCCTTCAATCAGTTTTTCTAACATTTCATTCCTATTTCTTGTCTTTTTCATCCCTACCCTGATCTGGTGAGTTCACCTATGTGTGAGGTAGGTTCACCCATTTTCCTTCCCAATGTGTTCACCTATCTAGCTAGTGTGTTTGTCCCTATGTCTTTCTTTTGTGGGTTCGCCTATTTTCCAAGTGGACCCACCCCTTTCTTGTCCAGGCGCAAATCCACCCATCCTTCTCTTAAAGGCGAATTCATATTTGCCCTTTCCCCCCACGAGAAATTTCAAAATAACCCCTATGTGTTTTCTTCCCAAGTGGCAAATTTTCATTCACCCTTTCCCTCAACGGGTGGATTCGCATCTGCCTCTTCCCCTTTTGGGTGAATTTGCTTCTGCCCTTTTCCATTTTTGGCAATTTTGCAATCACCTATCCTACTTCTTTCTCTCCCCTGCATTGTGCAGGTTCACCCATTTTTGAGATAGGTTATTTCGCAATTTCCCCTCTCTTCACATGCCTACCCCTACAATGCACAAGTCTACCCCTTTCCTCACCAATCCGCTGGATGGGCGAATGTGCCTTGCTAGAAGGGCGAATCCGCCCTTCCATGGCGATTTTTTACCTTAGTCTACCCATCTTGGAATTAAACATGTGCATGAAATTTAAATTGAAACCACAAGGTTGGGATCAGAAGCCTACCTGGCGAGGTACTGCCCGCTCGTAGTAGTATGCTCGTACCTCCTCGCCCTGGTGAATCAGCTCATCATCAATGAATGCCTCGTCATCGTTCGACCTGTCAACCGTCCTCGTCACTCTCTGTCTCTCTCTCTCTTTCATCTAGTCAACTACCAAGTGTGCAAATGAGAATTAGGTGAATAGTAATTTTTCAAATTTACTGTTTATAATTTTCATTTTCGCCCCTAATTAGCCTTTTAAGTTTTGGGTAATTTTTACCCTTTCATTAGCCTTTTATTAATTCATTTTCCCCCTTTCTTCTGAGAGCTGCCATTCGCACCCCATGTGTCTGTTTTCCTCTGTTTAATCCATTCTTCATGGTTTTTTGCATTCTATCGCATGGTTCCCTCCATTTCTCCATATTGATAAGTCATCTGGGGCCCCTTTTCTTCCCCATTTTCCCTCCATTTCTCCATTCTTCCTTTCTATCCATTCTCTTGCGATACAGGGGGCATCATCTAACATTATTTTCTTCTATCGAGTCATCTGTATTTTATTTTTCTTTGAAACTATTATTCTAACAGTATTTCGAAGAGGGGCAAAATGTATACACCTAAATTTTACCACTCCCATATAGTCAAATTCACCTTTGCATTCCTATGTCCTCTATTCCTTAGCCATATTAATTAAATAATTCATTATTTGATTAATATTTTATTTTAGCTTAATGTCCCTAAGGTATTTAATTAATCAATTAAATAACTTACCTTATTCATCTCTAAATTAAATAAATAGACCAATTTATTTAATTTAGTCATTAGCCCAAATGAATTAAATTAATTTTTAATTCATTTTCTTCTCTCTCCTCATGTCACATCCTCCGTAATCTTCCTTAATCCAGATTAATTTAATTAATTTTTTGTTAGGATGTGAACACCCCTAATCATCATTAGGGTCACATCCTCCATAATCTCCCACTTGTCCTTAATCCTTCATTAGCCTACCTAATCCCACATTTGCACAACCTTAATCACCTAATTAAGTTAACCTAATCTTCATGCCATTTATGGCATGTCTCCTTAGTCAACCTACATTAAATGTTTTCTCTATTTGGAGAAGGCATCCCCTTCCCTATGTGAAATTTTAATTCACATTTATTCCTCCAAGGCATTTTAAGGAATTTTAAATTCCTTCTCCCATCCCCACGAGGATTTGTGAGGAATTTTTAATTCCTCACATATCCTCTCAAAGCACATGTGGAAAATGACCTTCTTTATGAGGAGATATTCTCCATTCCCAAGGTACATAAAAGTACCTCCATGTCATCTCCACATCATCCTCTCTTTTCCACATCATCTGCCACATGTTAGCTTGTGAGGGATTGTGAGTTCTCAACTCACCCTAGCCCTTGATCTCCTCCACCATGGCTCAATCCTAGCCCTCCATTGCTTTAGAGGCACTTCCCCTAAAAATGGTGGAAATTTCTCCATTTTGATCATCCACAATCTAGGAATCAAGCATTCAAGCACACTTAGCAATTTTCAAGCATTTGAGCCATCACCATTGTTGCAAAAAAATTGAGCCACAATCTTGCATCCATTCCAATACCCATTTGCATTATTGCATTCCCCATCATCTCACCATCCTTTAGAGCTAGGATTTTAGTTGTTTTTCCAAAGAAGGAGCACACAATAAAGCATCCAAAGGGCCAACCAAAACAACCAATTTGAACAAGGTAAAAGGTTCCTTTTTATTGTGCTTTGTTTAGATTCAACTAGGCCTAATCTGAGTGTTTGTTTTGTGTTTTCCTTTTGTTTAATTTAGCTTATTTTTTCATCTTAGAGTAGGTAAAATATATTGCACACAACAACACTTTGTGATTTCATCATTCCATATTTAACCCATACTATATCTCCACAATGTCACCACAATCCTTCTATCATGATGCATCTTGATTGGTATGGTATACTTGGAATTTATCTATTTTGTGTGTGTTATGGTTGTTGGTTTTCCCATCATAATACCCACAAGGGTCATCAAAATCCTTGTGATATGTTATGGAATCTTTTTATTTGTTGTGCTTGTAAGTTAGTCCTCTATGCATTGAATATATCATCACCTTAGTCTTTATACCCTAGTACATAGCACCTAATGTTGTATCAAAATAGGTACTCATCACATATCAACAAATACATGCATTCAAACATTGAACCACTCAAAATCTAATATATCCACTATTTATTATCTACTGTGTCCTTTAAATCATGATTTAGATTGTACAAATGATTAGTTAAATTATTTAATTATCTAATTAGTTCACTATCTATCTAGCATCATTATTTCTTCCCTATTATGAAATGGAAAAACCATAACTTATCTCAACTAATTTATCCATTATCCATACATACATCAATGTATAATCATCAATAAATATATCATATATTCACCATATAATACCATTAAGCATTTGCATAACCATCATCATAAATATACGTCAATATCATAAACATCATATTACATCATCAAAATAAATCATATTATTTTCCATACATATCACAATAAATAACATGAACATCATCTCATCACATGTACATCATACACACATCCATCACATAAAATCATAATTAATAAACAATATAAACATCACATGGAATAAGTGTCTCACATATATCATCAAAAATTGATCTGGAGTATATCAAAGATCCTAGATCATAACCATGCATATGTACACCAAAAATATCTATACACATCAACAATGTGCATCATGCTCCAACTAATTAAACAAATCCTAACTAGCATTGTCCCCCTTTGAATCTCTACTTTCTCCTAGCTTTGCAGGTGGAAGGGGAGGTGGAGGCATCAATAATGGCATCTATTCCCTAACATGGCTAACTCATTAGCCCTTGATGTTAAATTATTTGCATAATAATAATCCATTTGCATTGTTGGAATTTCATACTGATACAATTACTTGTACTAATATTCCTCTATCAATGCTCACACTATCTCCTTAGAAGATCCAATAACCTCTATTAATTCCTTGCTCAAACCTTGAGGCCTCATAGTGACTTTTCTTGGTCCATCTCCCCTCTCAAACTCTATTCCTCTAGTTGCACCCTCTATATACATACTTATAATGTGTCATAAGGCATACATAGTCTATGCCCTCTTAGCCATGATTTGATCCTTCTCTACTATTGGGTCATCTTGCTCTAATTTTAAAACATCCTAGTCTGATAGGGCTATAACCAATCTCACTCTAAGGTAATCTACTTCCTACTAGCCCTCTTATCCTTGTTACATCAATGAATCTACATTCTCTTTCTCACCTTGTGTTAGTGCTCCCTATACCTATTGGTCATCTACATCCATGGCCTCCTCCTTTACCTCCCTTGTGCCTAATCCTTGCCTTATTGATCATATCACCTTGCTCTCACCACTAGTGGTTCCTAGGCACCCCACCCATCCACTATTTTTTTTCTCATCTCCTATATACCTCTACAATTACTACACTAATCCTCTTTGCCATGTCCCTTTCTCTAAAAAATAGTTGCAAGGTAGAACCCGAGAATTATACTACATTCCTCTATAGGATCTGATCCCATTCTATGGTTTGGGATGTAGAATATATAATGAAGGTCCCACAACATATCCAAAGCTCTTGGGAAAATAATCATCTACAATAAAGATATCATCATCAGAAGATCATCAACTTAGGCTCAGCATGCGAAGACAAAGTCAATTATGAAAATCCCTTTGTATTCCTCTGTAGGAGCATGTTTAGCTGTGTGGTTCAGAACATAGAACCTACAATGGCACCTACACATTATATCCAAAACTCAATAAACCTGAGGATTAGGTAGTGGAAAGATATCGCTAACAGAAGGTGATTGTGCTAGTCAACTGGCACCCACCCCTATAGGCTTGAAGGATAAAACATTGCAAGATCATGCGAAAGTAACAACAAAGTCTTAGGAAGCTGGAATGAGTAGGGAAAGCGTGTGGATGGGTCCATAGGAAGGCACACCTATTCCAAAAGAATCTACATTGGCCTTAAGGTTGACCTATAATGTAGCATGTTGGGAATTCAAATTCTAGGTTTTGGTGCCAATTGGGCTCAAGGATGACTTGTTCCTCAAAGAATAATGTTAGCATATAAATGTAGCGAAACCAATTCATGGTAGGCATCAAAATATTATGTCATTTTCTTGTAAATTTTGGACACTCGCATTCTATTTCCGTTTGTGGATGAAAACCCATAGAAGTTGTGTTCATTGGATGAAGACCTAGTGTTTACTAGGATCAGAGGATGAAACCCCTTTTGTTCTTGAGGGCATTTCCATTCAAAGAGTGCATTCAAGCTTCAAATATTCTATAAGGAAGCGGTACTATTGTTATTTGATCTGTGGAAGCAATTGAAAAGTATTTCGGATCATTATCTGAATTATAGTCAATATATAATACATACATTCCAGATTTCTCTTCATATTTTGCAATAATATTTTTTGTGCCTACTTTGCTATGTTTGAATTCCATCCACAATTTAGTATTTATTAAAATTATATGTTAGGGATATTACAGTGGTATCAGAGCAAGATTTTGCTAGCTTGTTGAGTTTCCTAATGTTTAATGTTGCCAAATGAAAGGGAGATCAGGTTCCAAAGGAGAGAACTGAAGAAATCGGTGCAAGAAGAAATGATGGGTGATGATGAAGCCAAACCCAAATTTGAGTAAATGATATAAGGGAAAAATTGTCTTGTCAACATGTTGCCAAATGTTTTAGTGGATGTACACTAATGCAAGGAAGGAGAATCATAACATTAATGGAGTTGGTGCCTTCAAGGATTCGAGTGGTAGAAAGGAGAAGGAGAAGGTGATTGATACATAAAGTTCCAAATAGACTTTAGTAATAGAACCCTTAAGCCCAAGCTCATTGAAAAGGTGGAAGAGGTTTCAAAGGGAGAAACTATCCTCCAAGATGATATCTCAAGAGCCTGTGAAGAATATAGGGCTTTAGACCCTCCAATCAAAGAGATCTTGTCTTTGACAGATTTCATGGCGATGAAAAAGAATAAAATGGGAACTTACCATTCACCCCTCAAACCAAAAGAATTGGAGCACTCAATGGGAAAGCTATCTATTTCCCCTTTTGATGGATCTGAGAAAAGTGTTGCTACAATATGGTTGTAGAAACTCGGTACATATTTGGCACTTAAGCCAATGTTCGAGGAAGATTCCATAAAATTTTCCACCTTGCATTTGGAAGAAATTTCTCATGATTGGTGGTACCATGGTCTAGTCACTCAAGGCCACAAATTGATCAAATCTTATGATGAATTCTACAACACACTAGTTGAGATATTTGATAGGAGAGATCTAGATGAAATTTTTAGAGAATTTTCTTACCTCAAGTAGAAAGGAAGTGTGGAAGAAAATGTTGCAGATTTCCAAAAGCTATCAGTCATAGTAATTGACATTTCAGAGAGAAGACTCATAGTCCTATTCATAGAAATATTGGAAAAATAACTCAGGGACTTAGTGAAGGCATTCCACCCCTCAACACTTTAGGAGACTATCCAAAAAGCCTTGGATCTGGAGAATTGTGTTCCTCAATAGAAATCAAAACCCTCAATATGGAATAAGACAAAGGGGAATTTCCAAAAGAAGCTTTGGACTGCTCAAAAACTAGCTCCGCCTACCACACCTAAGAATATTGATGATGAGACCAAGAATGAGCTTAGAAGGAAGAAACTTTATTTCTCTTACAAAGAACCATGGATTTTGAGACACATGTGTCTTGGAAAAGCACAAGTCCACTATGTAGAAGTCATCTCTAATAAAGAATTAGAATTAGATGGGTCTAAAAAGTTTCAGGATCCAAAATAAATCCCTCTGGAGGAAGAAGACAAGGAGAAG
>VDFB02389153.1:0-11272 GCA_007258455.2 Sequoia sempervirens
CGCTAGCAAATAGAAGGATTTTGGCTTACTACACAAGAGTTTTTAGTTCGGGACCCCCGTTCGAGTGGCCATACATGGGGCAAGAGATTAATCACCATTAAGGTGGCACTCCAGCTTGAAGAGGTTAAGCTCAACAGGGTTTAAGGGAGTACAACTCCATCCGTATGACACATCCGCACAAGCAACCTCAGGTTTTCCCTTAAGATTTACATTTATATATCGGTCGGGGATGGCTTGGCTTTAGCTCCATTGCTGGTTACGAGTGGCGTTGAGATTGATAGGAAATCCCCAGGCAGGCCCAATTTCTAGAGTTGGTAACCATTTCTCTTACACCCAAGATTGCCCAAAAGCGTGAGGGGAGAGGATACTCTGATGTACCAAGTCAGGGTAAATAACAAAAAATAATGGATCTAGTTTTATGATCACAAGGTTTTCACCAAGTGAGAGCATACTCACCTACCATTCCACAATCACAATCAAGCATAAAAGACATGATTTCGTTTTATATGCACCAAACTCAAATGTTCGCTAGTCTAATAAAACAAACACAAAGTTTATTTATTCCTTCTTTGACAAGCGAATCTACAAACAATGAATATTAGTAGTCTTTTATGTAATGGTCTTTGACACACGAAAGAAGATTGCCACACGCTACAAGAAAATATTAGTAACACAAAAGATCTAATCTAGTTAACATGCAGGAATAAAAAAAACATAGAAAAATAGAAAACTAGAAAACCAGTAACCAGAAAAACCCGAAAATCTAAAAATCAAAATGGAAAATCTAAAAGAAAATTTTACCAAATAGATGCGGCTCAACAGGGCAGATGCGTCATTCAGGTCTTCAAGTGCGGCTCGATAGATCAAATGCGTCGTTCGGGATGTCAGTTGTGGCTTGTCAGGTCGATTGCGTCGCTTCTTTTAGCAGATGCGTCACGACGCATCAGATGCGTTGCGATGTTTTAAAAAAATAGTTGCGTCGATCCGTACTTGTACCTGCAAAACAACAGAAAACAACAAAAAACCGTACGGAAACAAGCAAAACGGAGTCGGGTTCACCAATGTAATCAGGGGATTTATTCAGATTAAGAGTTAGTTATAAACAATGAATAATAATTGAAACCCAAAGATTTTACGAAACACAAAGGAAGTAAATAAAAGAACAATTATACCTGATTGTTGATACCTCCATGATTCCCTTTCGTAATACCTTCTTGCTTGCTGGATAATGTTGCCCTCAGATTCATCTTTTGAGCAATCTAAAATGCCTAAGCCCTACAACAAGATTTGAAGGATTTGATATTGCCTAAATGCCTATATCTAAAAGCCAATGCCTATGCCTATGCTTAAAATAAATGCCAATATTAATCAAATGCCTATGACAATGAATGTGAAAATATGTAAATAAATGCCTATAGTAATTACGTAAAATATTTGTCTTCAAAAGTGAGAAGAAGATGGCATTTTATAGAAAAGGCCATTTCAAATGGATGGACGAGATAAATTAATGAAATGAACGATCCAGATTACAATTGAGAATCCCTAATTAGGGTTAGGGCAAAATCTTTAATCGAACGGTCGGAATAAAATTGGATCGACGGTGGAGAATAAATGAGACAAATTAATTAGAAATAAAGATTTTCGAAAAATCAATAAGATAAGATTGCCTAATTTGCCAGATTTGAAAAATCAAAAGAATTTCAAAGATGTGGATACGAAGATAAAGATTCGAAAAAATCCAAAGAATCACCCGATTGCTTGATTTTTAGAAGATTAATTACTAATTTTAATTAAAATAATTCAAATTATGGATTTTGAGAGAATAAATAATCTTTATCAGATTATTTACCAAAAAGGACTGACAGTTAAGATTGACATGACATTTTAAATAATTTAATTTATTTAAAATGAGAAGAATATTAATTAGTAATTAAATAATTAAATTTAATTATTTAATTTAGGAAATAATTAATTAATTAAATAAAATTAATGGTTTATTTAATTAAGACAATTAGTATATTAAATAAAATAAATGTAATTCATTTTATTTAATAATGGCCGGGAAAAGGAATTAATGAATAAAGGAATTAAATAAATTAAATTTATTTAATTGAGAAGACAGACAATTAATGGCCATTATTTAATAAATAAATAAAATTTATTTTATTTAATAATCATGAAAGAATAAATGACATGAATTAATTAAATAATTATGAATTATTTAATCTAATGGTCGAATGTGGACCAAAGACATAGTGGCTGAGTATGCTAGGGCGAAAGTGGTAAAATGAAGCTTGGGGCCTAGGTCATTTTTAAGGTGTCTACCGAGAATTTTTTATTTAATTAAAATAGAAGAATGTGGTTTAATATATGGAAGAATTAGAAAGTGTGAACTATATAAATAAATTTAGAATTTATTTATAAATGGACAAAATAAGAAGTTTATTAATTAAATAAATTGTATTTAATTAATTATTATCTTGACCGATTTTAGGTGTATACATTTTGCCCCTCTTTGAAGTAATGTGTTTACATGTTGCTTCAAAGAAAAATTTGTTATTGATGCCAAGAAAAAAAAATTGATATGCCCGAGCCACTGATTTTCAAGTGATGACGGATATATGCCCCCTCAGGAGATAAATTGATGAATTTTTTAATTTGTAGGATTTTTTGAAATTTTTGAAATGTTGATGATTTTTTGATGATTTGATGATGATTTTCAAATTTTATTTTGTTGAGTCATTTTATCTCCCAAACAATGATGTTGAACCTGCCAGGTGATGAAATGATTAATTAAGCCCCTTTGAAAAATAAAATAAATCAACCCCACAAAAATCCCACTTAATTAGCCTTTAAAGGTTAATAAGATGTGATTAGAAGTTCATTTGTGCATTTGGATTTTGAAATTTGAGAGTGATTGAGAAATTGAGAAATTTTAGAAAGATGGTGATTCCCTACCACACACATTGATTTGAGCGCATGCGACATCACAACCACGTGGCAATGTATGGACCTCCGGTATGTACCCCAAAAAACCTCCTCGTGATTTTTTTTTGTTTTAAATTTTGTTTTTTGCGTTTTAGCGCATAGGAACATCAATGTAGTACATTGAATGAATTTTCTAGCACATCTAGTAGATTAGCACATAGGGTTAGTTTTGTAGTGCATAGATGCTAGATTTTAGCGCATATAGGGAATAAGCATGTAAAATCAATTTTTTAGCACATACGATGAATGTTCTAGCACATATGGTTTATTAGTGCATAGGTGATGTGATTTAGTGCAATAGGTCAATGTTATAGTGCATAGAATCATTTAGTGCATTGATAGAGGGATTTAGCACATACGATGAATTTGATGGCACATACAATGATTCAGCCCATAGAGACCCTATTCTTGCATATCCATGAAATTTTCTAGCGCATCCATGTTTTTAGCACTTTGAGTTACTGTTTTAGCGCATCTAGGTCAGATTATTAATTTTTTAGATTAGACTCCTTGATTTGGATGATTGTTGATTACGCCAGCCTTTGATTTGATGATGATTGATGATGTTGATAGATTAGATGAGGATTGATCTCATGATAGGTGAGATTCAATGATAGGATGATTATTATTGACCTAATCATAGGTGAGGATCAATGATACATTGATGATTTTCCTCATGATAGTTGAGGATCAATGATAGATTGATGATTGTCCTCATGATAGGTGAGGATCAATGATAGACACTCACGATATGCAATCAAAATCTCATCAGAGTTGATTAGATTGATAGGTTGACCAATGTTTGATTGATTGATTTGTTGATTTGCGATATGTTATGATAATAGGAGCCTTCGAAATTCCTACAAATTTGGGAGCACTTCCCAAGGACTTGGGAGGTGATTTTGCATTTAGATCAGGCTTATCTAAATGTGATTGGTTGATGAAGACTAACTTCACTAATAGATATGCCCCAGCATCAGATTAACAGGGGGCTTCTGACCACATTAGCAAAGAGATGGCACAATGATCATAACACCTTCCACTTACCTATCGGTGAGATGACAGTGACCCTAGAGGATGTTTACCACATTTTGAGGATTCTAGTCATTGGTGAGCTGGTTGTATATGATTCCACTGAGTAGGGTGGTACAGATGCACTACAAAGAGTGTTCAAGGATGATCATATTTGTGGTTACAAGATCCCATGGTGAGAGATGGTTGATGCATATGTGACATTTCCATGTGTGCTTGTTAGCTTTATTGGAGGATTTCTATGTCTCGACCATAGGTTGAAGGGACTCTCAGTTGGATGGGGCTGGATACTTGAGAATATGATTACTCAGGAGACAAGATATGCTTGGGGCTCTTGCATGCTTGCCCATTTATACTATGATCTAAATCAAGTGGTCTATCTCAAAGGAGTTTGTTTTGCAACTAGAGTTACGTTGTTGCAGATATGGGCATGGGAGCACATAGTTGTCACTCGTCCACTTCTAGATAGACAACTTCTAGCAAGGAGGCCATATGTTCACACATATATAGGTCTAGTTGTCTAGCCTAAGCTAGGAAAATTGGAGTACTGGAGGAGATTACTAGATTATCTAGATACAATGACATGGCGTCCCTACTTAGACTATGAGCAATAGCCAAAGGATGATACTAAGATGTCATTTTTGTGCTCGTCAATGTACCTGATTGGGAGGACTCGGTTCATTATTGAGATATTTCTACTAAGGAGGATGATGTGATAGTATGGCAAGGTATAGGGCATTCCCCAAGGAGTGGCTCATTATGTACGGCAATGGATTGATGTACCAAAGTGGGGACCCACTTTGTCCTATGATGTTGCAGTTGAGGAGTACCAGGGTTTACAAGCCATTATTTGGAATTATCATCTAGAGATTATAGAGGATCCTATATCTGAGGAGTATGCTCTATACTTCTTCTCACATCCATTCCCATAGATCTCCAATCTTGATGAATCGGTATCATTATTAGACAATGAGGAGAGGGCACCACCACATGGATGTAGGTGAAGGAGAGATAGAGGTGATGAGGATGAGAGAGAGAGAGTAGTGATGATGGAGATGAGGATGGAGATGATGGAGGTGATGGAGATGGTGATGGTGTAATGAGGGTGGTGGAGGTCCAATGATATATGTATGATACTTTAGAGTGCCTTGGAAGAGGCGATCATTGGTAGCTACAACACAGTAGCATGTGCAGAACCAATTGCCTTCGCAGTAGTAGCAGACACAAATAGTTGTGTTACAAGTTCAGGTGTAGACATTGCAAGGATAGCTTGTGTAGATATAGGGATAGTTACAAGCACAGGCATAGGCACAGATGTAGGTACAGGCACAAATTTCCACTCTTACGACTGAGAGGGATACCTTGAGACAGTGGGTTGAGCAGGTAGAGGGCATAGCGGAGAGACTGTGAAGGGTAGTTGAGGGCACTGATATAATAGATTACTTCAGAAAGGTACGGTGCTTCACTAGGGAGGCTGAGTTCTATAGGCTAAAGTATTATGAGGCCATTCCTCCAGAGCATCGAGAGAGTTATGTGTAGTCTTCTAGTTGCACTCACTTCGGGACTACCAGTAGGGGTGTTACAGGGCCACTTCACAGGGATCTAGGGGCAATGCCATCAAGTACAGTCAAAGGTACATGGCAAGCACCGTCAGGGGGGAGCACCACATAGCTCTATGATGATGATAGATTTTTTGTATTTGAGACACTTGATTATGTATACACCGACTCAGTTGAGGCATTATGATTCACGGCCATTTTTTTTATGATGTATCTCTTTACACATTTGGGTATCATTGTACACTTAACATTATGATTTTGAGGTTATATGATATGTGGCGATGATTAGCAATCTATATGTCTATATATGTTTATGATCTTATGATGGATGCCTATGATGGATGCATTTTATTTCTATGTGCTTATGATGTTCATATGATGCTTATATGATTTGCTAATATTTTTATGCTTATATGATGGTATGGTTGACGTATGTATGCAAAAGGTGATATGATAATGCATGGTTTATGTTCCTAAATGCTTTATGGATAATGTTTTTATGCTATGTGAGACGGATTTGATTATGCAAGTGAGATACATTGCACTTCTTTTTGTTTTTTCTAATGCAAATATTATGATGTAATGCATGGATGGATGTATGATATACAAATGATTATGCAACTATATGAGAATGATATGTTTTTGTTAATGTCAAGTGTACTCAATCCATTAATGATAGAGATAACATCATTGTGAAATTTTTCCAGCCTTGGAAAACCCATAAATACAGATGCAAAACTAACATGGATGCAATTTAACTTAACCATGCAAATCTAATATGCAAATGCTGTCATCATAACAGCCAATTTGTCATGTTTTTATCATCATTGAGCCTTTAAAATGTTGAAAGTGAGTACAAACATCGATAGTATAATTAGACCATGATGACCTGAGTACTACTTCCATTATTTTTGATATTGCAAGTTAACACAATCATCTAGGTATAATTAAATTGAGATGACCTGAGCATTCCTCGAGTAAAAAAACAAGAATTAATCATTTTCCTATGCAAATTCAGAATTTCATCAGTGATACTTTGTAGAGAATTTCTTGCGACAATTTTCATAGTAGTAATGATTAACTCATAGACAGTAGACAATGAAAATATCATTCTCATTCCTAGCTCCTCTAGTCCAAGACATCATCGAGGTACTTCAGAGAAATGATAACAAAAATCAAAGTACAACAATTGAACAATCATGCTAGCATGATAAAGCCATGATTCAGAAAGAACATCATCCATTTAAAAAAAAATTGATTAATTGATTTTAGTTGTTTGATATGAATGGGTGATGTGTTCATGATTGCTATTGATGTTCAATGGTGATTTGCACTATGATCATTGTGTTGTGACATTATTGTACTGTTATCTGTCTGTTGGTTTAAGCTCAAAGTTTATTTTCCCCTAGTGAGTTTAGTATTTTTCCCCCAATCTAGAGTGAGACACAACCGCAATGCCAGGATATGTACATGAAGCTTTCTGATGATATGTAGAATGATGATGAAAGTGAATGGAAAAAGTGAATGGTTGGCATGCTCAAATAGATGGAAAAGATAATCTATCACAAATAGCACCTGTTGCTAGGTTTTCACTACTTATTTTTATTGCACTTTTTTAGATTATATGATTTTTTTGAATTTTTTTATTTTTCACTTATTTTATTTTATTTTGCATTTTTTGTATTTTTTAATTTTTTAATTTTTTTTTGTATTTTGCCGTTTTTGCTTTTTTTGTTGTCACCAAGTCTTTTTGTTTACCAATTTTTTTCATCAAGGAGTAGCGATTTTTAGGATATTTTCTAATTTTAATTTTTTAGGACTTTTACCAATGCACTGGATGAATTAGGTATAGAACTTCTTGAGATACAGGTTGTTGATGGGATCTTTGAATATATCTTCTTCAAGTGTGGACAATTAATATGCTCTAGATCCATAAACTGAGACAACGACAAAGGGACCTAGCCAGTTTGGTTCAAATTTCCCCTTCTTCTCTCTATCCTGTTGATTTTGTGGATTTTCTTTCAAGACCAAGTCACCAACCTAAAAAAAATTTGGGTTTACTATGTGATTGTAACTCCTAGACATCCTCTGCTAATAGGCTTTCAGGTGATCCACAACTTGCTGATGACATTCATCCAACAGTTCCAACTCTTGTAGCCTAGACACCCAATAATCTTCATCTGAAACAATCCACTTTAGTGACACACAGAGTGATGGTAGCTCTACCTCAATAGGTAGAATGGCCTCCAATCCATAGACTAGAGCATAGGGTGTAGCTCCTATCGGGGTACAAATATTGGTTCGATAGGACCATAATGTAGGGTTCAATTGAATGTGTCAATCACGTCCAGCATCGTTGATAGTTTTCTTTAATATTTTCAAAATGGTTTTGTTTGAGGCCTCTACCTGGCCATTTCCCTAAGGATAGTATGGTGTAGAAAATTGATGCTAGATATGAAATCTTTCACAAAGTTATTCGATGTCCTGATTCTTGAAAGGTCTACCATTGTCAGTGACAATGGACTAAGGAATTTCATACCGACAGATAATATAATTCAGGATGAAGGATGCAATTTGTTTTCTTGTGATTGTGGTTAGGGGGACAGCTTCAATCCACTTCATAAAATACTCAATGGATGTGATGATGAACTTGTTTCCATTGGAAGATGGTGGATTAATTTTACCTACAAGATCCAATCCCCGCTGACAGAAAGGTCATGTTGAGTTGAATGGTTACAATTCTTGTGTTGGTGCATGTATCAAGTTTCCATGGATTTGACATTTTTGGCACTTATTGACAAATTGAAAAGACTCATTTTCTATATTTGGCCATTAATACCCCAAGCATAGGATTTTTTATTCCACTTGAATGAGTTTCACAAATACCTTCATGAACCCTGTGTAAAGCAATTCCAACTTTGCTATGTTCAAGACACCAAAGGAGAGTACCATCAAGACCTTGTTGGTAAAGTACATCAACTATCAAGGTATATTGAGTTGCTTGTCGAATAAAGTTACATTTATGTTTTTGGGATTGTAAACAAAGATTTTAGTAACCATATTGGACACTTACCCTTGTAGGATCTTTCACCTAAAAGGGAAGGAATAGGGTTAAAAATCTATGTAAACACTCAAAGATTAATGTAAAGAGGGATGAAATTATGTCTAATTATGATGTACTAATGCACTAATCTGAAAATGGAATGTTATTATGATGCTAAACCTAAGAAATGCAAAGTGTTGGAAAACTCAATGTGATATGTAGAAAGATGAAATAAATACAATAAATGCAAAACAGAAACTATGCACCTGAAAGTGACTTTTTGTTGATATTTTGGTTTTTCAAATAAGAGGTTGTCTTTAACAATTTTGCAATGTATTCTTCAATGATTTCCAAGCCTAAATCTACAAACACACAAAGAAAGAAAGAGAAATGTTGAATGTTAGGGAATAGGGGTTTGCCTTGGTCAAACCCCCTTTTAGGTAATTAAACCAAATGAAGAAATAAGATGGAGCATGAACATGAAATAATGGAATTTAATACCTTTCCATGATGATGGATCTTGCATTTCTCCAACAATGGATGAAAATTATTGCTCATGAATGCTTTAGAATTGAGCTTGACTGCTATCTTGAATGCTTGATTCTTGCTTGCTTGACTTGATGATATGAATGAATGATGAATGAATTTCTTGGATAATGGATGGATGAAAGGTCTTGTTTTATAGAGGATAGTTAAGAATAAGGATCATGATCAAGGGCCAAGTTTAAATTAGAAAATAATGTAATCAAGGGTGGAGGTTAATTGAGAGAAGAAAGACACGGATAGATAAAGACTTGAGGTGGAAGATAAGATTGGCACAAAAAAAGATGTCATTGGAGAAAATTATTTAATTTAGGTGGCCGACATAGGAGAAATAAATAAAATATTAATTTTATTTAGTTACAAAGAAATGTGGGAACAAATAATTAAATAATTAAAAATAATTATTTAATTATATCTAGGAAAGGTGGGGTGTTAAACATTAAACCATTAAAAATAATTATTTAATGGAGAGGGAAGGGATAATTAAATAACTAAAATAATTATTTAATTGGGGAGATAAAGAAAGGATAAATAATTAAATAAATATATCATTTATTTAATTAAAGAGAGAAAAGGCTAATGAATAATTAAATAATTGAAATAATTATTTAATTATAGAAGAGGGAAAAACTAACTTTTGAATTAAAATAATATTTAACACAAAAGTGAGGGAAAAGGCAAAATAATTAAATAATTAAAAATAATTATTTAATATTGGAGGGAAAGTGGGGAATAATTAAATAAATAATATTTATTTAATTATAGAAGAAAAGGGTAATGAATAATTAAATAATTTAAAATAATTATTTAATTAGAGAAGAAAAGGGAAAACCTAATTTTTGAATTAAAATAATATTTAATTCAAAAATGGGGGGGAGAGGACCATTAGATTTAAATGCTTAATAAAAGTCTAGAAAAGTGTGAAAGTGATTTGCAACACTTTACAACACCTTTACAAGACATGTATTTTATTCATTTTGCTAGGGCCCAAGACCTAATGCGGATGTGTAAAACACCTCACAACCCTAGACCAAGGAAAAATTAAGTCCAATTTATCATCAATTATTCTCATTTCAAGTAAAGTATACACTTTTTGGTGACATGGGGATAGATATGGTGGTAGGGTGTTGTCTCTTAGATAGGTGTATATCTGCCCATAGATAGAAGCTTCGTCCTCGACTAGATGGTATATGACTTGGGATTTAGGGTTATCATAGGTAGGATTAAACAGTTGTTCCACCACAAACTCATAATGGGCTCATTTTTCAGGTATCTGTAGAAGAGAGGCAATGGTCACCATAGCATCAATAGCTTTGTTATCCCCTTTGGGAATCTATTCAAATTTGATCTCCACAAAGTAATTTTTGAAATCATCTACCATTCTTTTATATGGCATAAATTTATCATCTTTTGTTTTGTAATCAGCATTCACTTGATTTATGACTAGTTGGGAATCACCATAGACTTGTAACTCTATGATCTTCCATTTGACTGCCACTTTGATTCTAATGATCAATGCTTCATACTCGGCTATGTTTTTAGTGCAAGGAAACATTAATCTGTAGGACTTTAGAATGGTGTATCCTTGAGGCATGACAAATAAGATTCATGCACTTGATCCATGTTGTGTGTAAGATCCATCAAAGTATAACATCCACGGTCGTGTTGACACTGTAAGGATATCTACGTCTGGAAACTCAATGTTCATTGGATGATCATATTGTAATGGTGCTTCAACTAGTTGATCTACTATGGCTTGACCCTTAATTGCTTTCCTGTCTACATACTAGATATCAAACTCGCTCAATATCATTACCCACTTGACTAGTCTTCCTGTCAGAGAAGCTTTACTAAGTAGATACTTCAATGGATCAATTTTTGCTATGAGTTTGATGGTGTGGGTTAGCATGTAGTTTCTTAGTTGTTGAGTAGAAAATACTACTACCAAACAAGCTTTTTCAATAAAGGTGTAATTGATTTCATAGCCATTCAAGGTTTTGTTGATGTAATAAATAGCTCTTTCTTTTCTCGTGGAATCTTCCTATGCTAATAGAGCACCCAAAGATACTTCAGTTGTTGCAATGTAGAGTAATAATGGTTTTCCTTC